>CAUYQU010000150.1:0-50442 GCA_963574635.1 Cheracebus regulus
GGGGAGACTGAGGTGCGAGGCTTGGCTGGGCCATGATCCCTACACCCAAAAACCTAGCCCCCGGCGAGGAGAGACACCTAGGCGAGCGGTGGAAAATTCAACCACAATCCCTGTCTCCCCATCCGGGCTGCTGACTGAGTCAGGAATGCAGCCCGGGGAAGGGAGGAGAAACGCACTGGGAAACTGAGGCCTAGGTAGTGGCGAGGGACGGGCGTCCTTTTTGGAGGCAGAACCCTCCCCCCAGCCTTCCTTCCACCTGAGCCTCCCAGCCCTGGAGCATGGGCAACCCCTTCCCCTGCTGAGCCTCACTTTACCCTTCTCTAAAATTAGCCCGGGTGGCCGATGTGGTGGCTCACGCCTGTCACCCCAGCACTTTGGGAGGCAGAGTGGGAGGATCGTCTGAGGTCAGGAGTTAGAGACCGGCCTGGCCAACATGGTGACATCCGCCTCTACGAAACATACAGAAATTAGCCGGGCGTGGTGGCGCGTTCCCCCTTCCCAAGGCTCCTGGGTCACCTCTGCAGATGTTTGATGCACTTTAAACCCAAGGACATTTATTAATTTCTTTTCTCCCTTTTTAGTCTTTTTTACATGAATGACAGCAGCTTTTTCTTCGCTGTGTATTACTCCACGATGACCAAACATCCTGGAACTCTGTTGCAGGATGGACCGCGGGAGGACCTCCTGGACGTGTTCCTGGGGTACGTGTCCAGGTGTGGGATTATGGGGTCAAGGTTGTGCTGACTGGGCTGGGTGGCTTATGCTTATAATCCTAGCACTTTGAGAGGCAGGAAGACTGCTTGAGCTCAGGAATTCAAGACAAGCCTGGGCAACATGATGAGATCCCATCTCTACAAAAAAATAAAATAAAATAAAAATAGCTGGACGTGATGATTCATGACCATGGTTCCATCTACTTAGGAGGTTGGGGCGGGAGGATTGCTTCAGCCCTGGAAGTGGAGGCTGCAGTGAGCTGTGATCACACCACGACACTCCAAGCTGGGTGACAGACGGAGACCCTGTCTTAAAAAAAATAAGGCTGTGGGCCGGGCACAGTGGCTCATGCCTGTAATCTCAGCACTTTGGGACGCCGAGGTGGGTGGATCCCTTGAGGTCAAGAGACGGAGACTATCCTGGCCAACACGGTAAAACCCCATGTCTACTAAAAATACAAAAAAAAATTGGCTGTGGGAAGGCGACGACGCTCACACCTCCATGCCTTGTCGGTGTGGATCGAAGTTTTATTCAGAAATTATCGGTAATGTTTAGTCGCTTAAAAAAAAAAAATGAGAGGATTTCTGTGACGTGGGTCCATGGGTGAAAAAAAAGGAAAAAAAATGAGAGTCAGCCCTGAGGAGGAGGAAGTGGTGTGATTTGCCGGTGCCACCTCTGCTCCGTGGGGACAAGGCAAATGTCAAGTCCCGAGGTCGCAGCTTCCGCCCAAGCAGCAGGTGGCTGGGTTCTCCCTTGTCCAGGCGGCTGTTGGCCCTGGACCTGCAGCGATCATGGGGAACTTGCTTCAGATTGTGCGGGACCGCTGGGTTCGTGTTCTGTCCCTGTGGGATTGTCACTGGATGACATAAAGAGAGATGAAAAGCTAACTGCCTTCCGGAACAAGAGTATGTTATTTAAAAGGAATTGCCACCCAGTGAAGAAGTTACGGGGAAGTAAAGGCTGGCTGAATTATACAATGTTCCCGTTTTAAACTTCTGAGAGAAGGCCGGGCGTGGTGGCTCACGCCTGTCATCCAAGCACTTTGGAGGCCAAGGTGGGCGGATCACCTGAGGTCAGGAGTTCAAGACCAGCCTGACCAATATGGTGAAACTCCGTCTTTTTTAAAGAAAAAATTAAATATTTAAAAAAAGAAAAAGAAAAAAAAGTTCTGAGAGAAATAAAAACGTGTTATTGAGTTAGAAAAAAAAAACACACACACACAAAAATTAGCCTGTAATGGTGGCATGTCCCTGTAGTCCCAAACACTTGGGAGGCTGGGGCAGGAGACTTGCTGGAACCTGGGAGGTGGAGGCTACAGGGAGGCGAGATCCCGCCACGGCACTCCAGCCTGGCAGGAGAGCAAGACTGCCTGAGTAACAGTAAGACCTTGGCCTTTGTAAGGAGCCCGCCACCTGGTGCCTGCTGCTAGTGTCCCTGCGGAGTCAGCCACTCTTTGCCACCCATGTGGGTGGGACATGTTCAGGCCGAAACCGCCAGATTTGGAACGACCCTCACCTGCCCTGAACCTTCCACGGCTCTCCAGGGTCCTGGGGACAAACCCAGGCTATCTTCACTCAGGGTCTCCGCTGAGGGCTGGCCTCCCCCCAGCCTGGGCCCACCCACCTGGAGCCCCGGCCCCTATGAGGGTCCAAACGTTTCCCACATTCACGGGTCTCAGGGTTCGCGCCTCCGCTGGGCTCCAAATCGGAATTGAGCGCTAACACCCCCGTGAAAGTCGGTTCTTCCAGGCCCACAGCGGCCTCCACGAGGCCACCCCCTGCCTGCTCCGCCCGTCTCCGTCCCCCTCCTGCGCGCTCATCTCTCCGACCGCGCACCGGGCGGAGGGAATGGGGAGGTCACCGCTCGGGGAATAGAGGGCGCGTGGGCAGGGGAGGGAGTGGTGAGCCGCTCCGGGAGAGGCGGGAAGGCAAGGACAAGGGGGGGCCCGGGCTATAAACGCTCGCTGCAGCAGCGCCGGCAGAGGAGCCGCCGAGCCCACCCCAGCTGCCCTACGGACCCGGCCGCTTCCAGCTGAGACCCTTCCTGGGCTCCGCGGGCGCATCCCCCGGCGGCCGGGCGGAGGGGTCCCCGGGGCGGTGCCGGGGCGCAATCCTGGAGGGCGGCCGGGAGGAGGAGGAGGGAGGCGCGGCCATGCACACGGCGGCTACGTCGGGGCCCAACGCGTCCCGGTGGGCGCCGGCCAACACCTCGAGCTGCGCAGGCTGCGGCGCCGACGCCTCGGACGGTCGGGTTCCTGCGCCGGGTTCGTGGACTCCTGGGTGGTGCTGCTCTTCGTCGCGGCGCTGATGTTGCTGCGCCTGGTGGGGACCTCGCTGGTCATTTACGTCATCTGCCGCCACAAGCCGATGCGGACAGTCACCAACTTCTACATCGGTGCGTGCACGCGCCGCGCCGCACCTGCTGCCGGTCGGGTCGGGGCTCCTCCTCGCGGCGCACCGGGGCCCTCCCAGACCCGGCTCTGTCCCCCGCAGGGGTCCCCCCCACCCCGAATCTTTTCCCTGCGGTCCCCGTACCTGAGGCTAGAGGTGGCCAACTCGAGCGGGCCGGAGTTTGGGGAGTGCGGCAGGTGGGGACCTCGACCGGGTGCCGCGCGGGCCAAAGGCTGGCAGTCGCCTGCAGAAAGGGCTGGGGGCGGGTTTGGGCCGCCGGTCTCAGTTTGCGACCCCTGTTCTGGTGGCTCTCTGGGCCTATTCATGCATTTGTGTCCTGGGGTCCCCTACCCCACACGGCTGTGAGTCCGATCGATGGCTGCTGCGCCGGCACCCTTGTCTCCAGTTTGCAGATGAGGAAACTGAGGCTCAGAGAGGCGGCGGCCTGCTCGGGCTTCCCCAGCCCGGACACGGCCGAGTAGAAACGATTTCTGGCCGGCCGCGGTGGCTCAGGCCTGTCATCCCACCAGTTTGGGAGGCCGAGGCGGGCGGATCACGAGGTCAGGAGTTTGAAACCAGCCTGGGCAACAAGGTGAAACCCCGTCTCTACTAAAATTATAAAAGTGAGCAGGGCGTGGTGGCGCGCGCCTGTAGTCCCAGCTACTCGGGAGGCTGAGGCAGGAGAATCGCTTGAACCCGGGGGGCGGAGGTTGCGGTGAGCCAATATAGGGCCATTGCACTCCAGCCCTGACGACAGAGCCAGACTCCATCTCAAAATATGTATATATTCTCCATCTAAAAAAAAAAAGAACAAGACTGATTTGTGCGTAATGGCCAGGAAACCCGAGCTGGAGTGGGTAATGTTTGAGAGGTAAGGGGAATTACTGGACGGTGTCCCAACTTCTCCGCCCGAGGAGGCCGGGGGCTCTGCGGGGAGGCCTCCCTGAGCCAGGGTGGGGGCCAGGGTGCAAGGCCAGGAGCGCTGACGCCCAGCGCCCGCGTGTTCCCACCGCAGCTCACCTGGCGGCCGCGGACTTGACCTTTCTCCTGCGCTGCGTGCCCTTCACGGCCCTGTGGTACCCGCTGCCCGACTGCGTGCTGGGCGACTTTATGTGCAAGTTCGTCAACTACATCCAGCAGGTGCGCTCCGGAGCAGGAGGGGAGCGACACACGTGGGGACCGGGAGGGGGTGCGCTCCGGAGCAGGAGGGGAGGGGGCACACGTGGGGACCGGGAGAGGGTGCACGCCGGAACAGGAGGGGAGGGACACACGTGGGGACGGGGAGGGGTGCGCTCCGGAGCAGGAGGGGAGGCGAGCGAATGTAGGGAGGGAGGGCGCACGTGGTGGGGGCGACCTTGGGCCGAGCGCGGGGCAACGCATAGGAGAACCAGGGGCTGGGGGGCCCAGCGTGCGGGACGCGGCTGGGCAGGGGTGCAGCCTAGACCTGGAGTGGGGAGCCGGAACGGTGGGGTGGAGATACAGACGGAGACCCAGGTCACTGGTGAGGAAAGATGACCGACGCCCTGAGGCTTCTGGCCCCGCCTGTCCCTCCACTCCACGCAGCCCCCCTGTCTTACACTCAGAGTCCCAGACGCCCCCGGGGGCTTCCTCACTTCCCCATCCTCCGGTCCCCTCAACCCGCCTTGGACACCCCTCCCAGGACACATCCCGTGCCTGAGTGTTTGCACACGTAGGGGGACCGGCGGGGCGGGCGACAGGGCAGCTGCCAACCGCGCAGGTGGCCACACGCCCGGCTGGCGGCCCCCGCAGGTCTCAGTGCAGGCCACGTGCGCCACTCTGACGGCCATGAGCGTGGACCGCTGGTACGTGACTGTGTTCCCGCTGCGCGCCCTGCAGCGCCTGGCGCGGGCTGTCAGCCTCAGCCTCTGGGTGGGTAAGTACGCCTCAGGGGCCTCACCCGGGAAGGGAAACAAGTCCTAGCGCTCTGGGCGCCCGGAGCCAGCTGCTGCCTCGCTCGGGCATCTGGAGAATGGGCGCAATGGCTCTGCCTGCCCATGACCAGCGACGCTGCACACCGGGCGGCCGCTCAGCAGGGTGGCTCTGTGAGCGCCTCCCCGGGAGGCACTTGGGGGGCCGCTGGTCCCCCGGGCGGGGTCTTCCTCCCGGCGTGTGGCGCAGGCTCCGCGGCGGTGTCTGCGCCGGTGCTCTCCCTGCACCGCCTGTCCCCGGGCCGAGCGCCTACTGCAGAGAGGCCTTCCCCAGCCGCGCCCTGGAGCGCTCCTTCGCGCTGTACAACCTGCTGGCGCTGTACGTGCTGCCGCTGCTCGCCACCTGCGCCTACTATGCGGCCATGCTCCGCCACCTGGGCCGGGCCGCCATGCGCCCTGCGTCCGTCGACAGCGCCCTGCAGGTGCGCGGCGTGCGGGGGACGGCACTAGGGTGGGAGGCGCCGGGGGTGGGGCATCTGCGCGGCAGGGACCGCCCAGGGGGTCCAGGAGGGGCGCAGCGAGGGACCCGGCCGGCCGCGGCCTCTCCTCCGACCACCTCCTCCCGCCCCCAGGGGCAGCTGCTGGCCCAGCGCGCGGACGCCGTGCGCGCCAAGGTGTCGCGGCTGGTGGCGGCCGTGGTCCTGCTCTTCGCCGCCTGCTGCGGCCCCATCCAGCTGTTCCTGGCGCTGCAGGCGCTGGGCCCCGCGGGCGCACGGCATGTCCTACAGCAACTCCGCGCTGAACCCGCTGCGCTACGCCCTCCTGGGCTCGCGCTTCCGACAGGCCTTCCGCCGCGCGCGCCCCTTCGCGCCGTCCCTGCCGCCCCGGAGCCTCGGACCTCGCCGCCCAGCCTGGGGTCCCGCGTGGGGTCCTGCCAGGCCCCCGCCAGGGCGCGGAAGCCGGGGAGCGCTGGGCCGGCCGCGCGCGCACTCTGCGTCCCGGGGCAGGACGGCGCCCCTCTCTGAGCGCACCCGTGGGAAAACAAGCGGCCCCCTCCGGAGCGGGGGCTGCTGGAACGGCGGCTGTTCTTCCGTTCTTCCTATGTTTCTTGTAGTCCGAGACCATCCAATCTTTCAGCAAAGCAATTTTTACTTCCTGGGCTGCAGGAAGGGCACTCACTAGCCATCATGCCACGAGAGTACGATGAACAAAGGAAAATAGACAAATTTATCCCTTACACTGGAGCCAGACCTCACCATCTAAGCTAAAACCTGACTGGCTAACAACTTAAAGCTTTTGTAAACAGGTGAAAGCAGTGGAGAGCTGGGACATGCCTGTGAGCACGTGTAGCACAGATATGTTGGTTAAAGTACAAGGACGTAGAATGTACTACGTGCCCGTAAGCATGGCGTGTCTAACAGCTACGTAGGATAGGGCTTCACGAAGTTTTTAGCACACTTACTCTTCATCAAGAAAGGAAACTTGGCCGGGCGCGGTGGCTCACGCCTATAATCCCAGCACTTTGGGAGGCCACGGCAGGTGGATCACGAGTTCAAGAGATCGAAACCATCCTGGCCAACATGGCAAAACCCTGTCTTTACTAAAAAATACAAAAATTAGCTGGGCGTGGTGGCACCCGCCTGTAGTCCCAGCTACTCGGGAGGCTGAGGCAGGAGAATTGTTTGAACCCGGGAGGCGGAGGTTGCCGTGAGCCAAGGTCGCGCCATTGCACTCCAGCCTTGCGCCTGGCCACGGAGCAAGACTCCGTCTCAAAAAAAAAAAAAAAGAAAAGAAAAGAAACTTTAAAAAGGAACTTTCTGCTTCCCACAATTGGGTTTTGCCATGTTGGCCAGGCTGGTCTCGAACTCCTGACCTTAAAGTGATGGGAAAAATTTTAGAGGAAAAATTGTAAAGATAGTTATAAGAAATAGTCACAAACTTTCTTGGAAGGCCAAGAGCTTTGCATAGCTTCAATAAAAGGTTTGGCTAACAGCAGCTTAATTCTCTTAAAAGCTTAAAGCATAAATGAAAAGAATGTAGAGGAGTTTATCTAAATAGCTTGTTTACTCGGGTGGGCCTAAGACCCATCTTTGATCTTATGCGTGAAGAACTGCTCTCTACTCACAAGGTTAGCAAAGTTAAGTACCCACTGGTGGTGTTTACTCAAGATCTTTGTCATTTAGCCTGTACTAAAATGCAAACCTCTCTGGCCAGTCAAGTCCGCAGCTGCTAACTCTTTACCGGACCCTTCTCAGTAACTGTAAGTGGCCCAGACACCGAAGCCGGCTCTTTCGCTAGACATCTGCATCTAGGTGCATTTTGTTTAACTGTCCCTAAGTCCGAGTCTGCAAGTCAGACCTCAGCACCAGAGTAGCTGGGATTACAGAAATACGCCACCACTCCTGGCTGATTTTTGTATTTTTAGTAGAGAAAGGGTTTTGCCATGTTGATCAGCCTGGTCTCAAACTCCTGACCTTAAGTGATACCCCTTGCTCAGCCTCCCAAAGTGCTGAGATCACAGGCGTGAGCCACCACGCTTGGGCTCAAACCACTTTTAGAGATACTAAAATGTGCAAGCAGGCTGGATGCAAGGGCTCACACCTGTAATCCCAGCACTCTGAGAGGCCAAGGCTGGAGGATCTCTTCAGCCCAGGAGTTCCAGAGCAGCCTGGGTAACAGAGAGAGACAGCCTGTGTCTACAAAAAATATGAAAATATGGAGTGGCGTTCACCTGTGGAATCAGCTGCTCGGGAGGCTCAGGTGGGAGGATCAGTTGAGTCCAGGAGGTTGAGGCTGCAGTAAGCCACGATCATACCACTGCACTCCAGCCTGCGTGGCAGAGCGAGACCCTGTATCAAAAATAAAATAAGGGGCAGGGATGGGGGCTCACACCTGTAATCCCAGGACTGTTGGGTTATTCGTCCCAAATAATCTGGGATACTGTGAACCTCCACACAGGCCTCCAAGGCGGGCAGATCAGGAGGTCAGGAGTTTGAGACCAGCCTGGCCAACATGGTGAAAGCCCGTCTCTACTAAAAATACAAAAAATAGCCAGGCTTTGTGGCGGGTGTCTGTAGTCCCAGCTACTTGGGAGGCTGAGGGAGGAGAATCGCTTGAAACCGGAAGGCGGAGGCTGCAGTGAACTGAAATCACGCCACTGAGCTCCAGCCTGGGTGAAAGAGCAAAACTCCGTCTCAAAAATAAATAAATAAATAAAAGTGACAGGCGCTCATTCTGTCACCCAGGCTGGAGCGCCGTGGCACCATTTCAGCTCACTGCAGCCTCCACCTCCCAGGCTCAAGTGATCCTCCCACCTCAGCCTCCCAAGCAGCTGGGACCACAGGTGTGCACCACCATGCCAGGCTAATTTTTTGTATTTTTAGTACAGACAGTATTTCACTATGTTGCCCAGGCTGGTCTCGAACTCCTGAACCCAGGTGATTGATTGCCCCCATTGGCCTCCCACAGTGCTGCGATTACAGGCGAGAGCCACTGCGCCCAGCCAAGAAAGTTCAAGAACTCTTCAGGCCTGAGCTCAGAAGACCCACAAGGTTACTGGTCTTGGTGGTCCACACTTACACTGCTAATGCTTTGGGAGGCTGAGGAGGGAGGACTGCTTGGGGCCAGGAGCTGAAGACAAGCCTGGGCAACATAGCAAGACCCCATCTCTACAAGAAAATGTATGCTGGGCGTGGTGGCTTACGCGTATAATCCCAGCACTTTGGGAGACCAAGGTGGGTGGATCACCTAAGCTCAGGGGTGCGAGACCAGCTTGGCCAACATGGTGAAAACCAGTTTCTACTACAAATACAAAAGTTAGCCTGGCATGGTGGTCGGTGTCTGTAGCTACTTGGGAGGCTGAGGCAGGAGAATTACTTGAACCCAGAAGATGGAGGTTGCAGTGAGCTGAGTTGCCACCACTGCACTCCAGCCCAGGCAACAGCTAGACTCCATCTCTCTCTCTCTCTTTTTTTAAGACGGAGTTTTTGCTCTGTCACCCAGGCTGGAGTGCAATGGTGCCATCTCGGCTCACTGCAACCTCCGCCTCTGGGGTTCAAGCGATTCTCCTGCCTCGGCCTCCCAAGTAGCCGGGATTACAGGCATGCACCACCGCACCCGGCTAATTGTTTTATTTTTAGTAGAGATGGGATTTCGCGATATTGGCCAGACTGGTCTCGAACTCCCGGTCTCAGGTGATCCGAAAGAGCTGGGATTACAGCCGTGAGCCCGGCCACGAAATTCACTTTCAGGTGAGACGGCGCCACCTAGCGGCCGCTGGCACTGGCCCCGTCCCGACTGTAGCGACGCCCCCAAGGCCCCGCCTCCGTCCGCAGTCCCGCAGGTGCCCGGCAGGTGGCACGCGCGGCCCGCTGAGGTTTCGCGCCTTCTTTTCTCGCCTCCAGAAACGTTCCTTGGGTGTTCGGGGGTGCCCGACGCCCAGGGGCGGGTATTGCTCATTCGGACCCCAACCTGAACTCCCGGTTGGAGGTGTCCCCGCTGTGAAGTGAGACAATCAGAGACACGTTATGAATTATCCTGGTCTTAGGCACTTTGCTTTTGAGGGCCCTTTCTATAAAAAATATTTAAAATGGTCATTTATTCTACAATAGTCACCGTAAAAGAAACGAAAGAAGAGAAAAACATTTTATTCTGCTTCACGTCCTGGAAGAGGGGGAAAATGATATTTTATGTCTGGGTTGGTATAAAGATGGATATAACCGGCTGGATTCATTTTATATATGTATATGCACACATACAGGTATGTGTATATATATACGCACGCTCATACATATATATATGAGTTTTTTCTTTTTTTTGAGATAGAGTTTCGTTCTTGTCACCCAGGCTGGAGTGCACTGGCACAATCTCGGCTCACTGCAACCTGTCTCCCGGGTTCAAGCAATTCTCCTGCCTCTGCCTCCCAAGCAGCTGGGACTACAAGCGTGTGCCACCATACCGGGCTAATTTTTTGTATTTTTAGTAGAGACAGGGTTTTGCCATGTTGGCCAGGCTGGTCTCAAACTCCCAGCCCCAAACGATCCGCCCACCTCCACCTCCCAATGTGCTGGGATTACGGACCTGAGCCACTGTATTTTTTTGTGTGTGTGTGTGGCAGTCTTGCTCTGTGGGCCAGACTAGAGTGCAGTGGTGTGATCACGGCTCAGTGCACCCTTGACCTCCTGGGTTCAAACAATCCTGCTTTGGCCTCTGGAGTAGCTGGGGCTACAGGTGTGTGTCAGCACAGTCGGCTAATTTTTGTATTTCTTGTAGAGATGGGGTCTTGTTACGTTGCCCAGGCTGGTCTCAAACTCCTGGGCTCAAGCGATCTGCCCTCCTCAGCTTCCCAAAGGGCTAGGATTACAGTCTTGAGCCACAGTGCTCACTATGCTGGCCAGGCTCATCTTGAACAGCTAGTCTTAGGACATCCTCCTGCCTAAGCCTCCCAGGCATGAGCCACTGTGCTGAGCTCAGTTCTTGTCCTTTTTTTTTTTTTTTTTCAGGAGTTTCTGTCACCAGGGTGGAATGCAGTGACGCCATCTCGGCTCACCACAACCTCCAACTCCGGGGTTCAAGCGATTCTCCTGCCTCAGCCTCCCAAGGGGCTGGGATTACAGGTGCCACCACCATGCCCAGCTAATTTGTTGTATTTTTAGTAGAGATGGTGTTTCACCATGTTGGCCAGGCTGGTCTCGAACTCCTGACCTCAAGTTATTCGCCTGCCTTGCCCTCCCAAAGTGCTGGGATTACAGGCGTGGCCACCGGGCCAGGACCTAGTTTGGGCTTTTTAACCTGAAGAGCTGTGAGAATGCGATCTGGAAGCTTTTATGAGGATGTCCCCGACCCTTGAGTGCAGAGTAGAAAACAGGTCCAGTGGCCTGCAGGGTTGGGAGACGATCAGGCTGTTTTCCTGGGGTGGAGGTTCCGAGAGCCACAGAAGCCCCAGGAGATGGTCTGGCTAGGAACCCTTTAGAGCTGGAGCTGCTGCGCCCGCAGGACACGGGCTGGCTAGGGAATCTTTAGACCTGGGGCACAGAGACCTGGAGGGGTCTGCCCTGACCTACGTCCACACTGCTGCCTACCCCCTCGGGGCAAGGGGAATCTGGAATATGGTGGAGCCAGCTAGTCTGTGTAGACATTCTCAGCTCCCTCTCCAGCCTCCAGGCTAAAAATAGGAGCCCCTCACTACAGGCAGCTGCCACGCTGCGTCCTCAACCCCCTGCGCCCGGCCCCTTTGGGGGAAGCTGCAGCCAGCTACCCGGATCACAGCTTCCTCCTGAGAAACGGGTAGGGGCTCTACCCTTCCTGCCCTAGGGGTAATTATGCCCCCACTCCATGCCATTCCCTTTGAACAAAGGGCAACCTAATCCTAAACAGGATGGTAAAAGGGTTGAATCAATATTGGCCCATTTTACAGAGGGCTAAACTGAGGCACAGAGGCCCATGCACCTGCTCTCCAGGTGCCTTTTGGGTGTGCTGGCCTCCAGGAGTTCCATCTGCTTTCCTGCACCTTCAGACTTGAGCTGGGGTCTTGTCCTAGAAGGGAGCATTCCCCGGTCCCTTCATCCCGGCACAGGGAACATCTCCCAAAGCAACCCCACCTGGGGCAGGTGTTTCGGACCTCTCCCTCAGGGATGCAGGTGACGGCTGGGGATGGGTGTTTAATATAATGGCGGACGCCTCTCAGACACCTGCTGGCATTAGGCTACGTGTGGCCCTGGGGCCAGAAGGCTGCATTCAGGCCTTGGAGTCGGGGGCAGCTCTCCTGCCTGCAGATTTGTTTGTTTTTGAGATGGTGCCTTGCTCTTGTCGCCCAGGCTGGAGCGCAGTGCTGTGATCTGGGCTCACTGCAACCGCCAGCAGCGATTCTCCGGCCTCAGCCTCCCGAGTAGCTGGGATTCCAGGCGCGCACCGCCACACCCAGCTGCTTTTGTATTTTTAGTAGAGACGCGGTTTCACCATGTTGGCCAGGCTGGTCTCGAACTCTCGACCTCAGGTGAGCCGCCGGCCTCAGCCTCCCAAAGTGCTGCGATTGCAGGCTTGAGCCACCCTGCCCGGCCCACTTGCAGTTTTGTCAAGGGAGGAGGTGCAGCTGCGGGGAGGACAGAGAGAAAGTGGTAACATTAGCTTAGGGGAAGGGGTGAGAGACGCCTGCGACCCCGCCCCCAACACTCAGGACCAGGGACCCAAGCCCGCCTTAGAGACCCTCCGAAAGTGACAGCCCCCCGGCGTGGCCCCTGCCCGCCCTCCGGGCTCCCCTGGGCTCACATCCGGGCTGGAGCCTGGGCCTCTGCGCTGCGCCCCCTGGGGTTGCCTCCGTGCTCACAGCTCCCTGCAGAGCACGCGGCCCCCCCACCACCGCCTTCCTTGCACCCCTGCTGGATGCCTCAGTTTCCTGCTCTGTGCAGTGAGGACAAGGGTGCCCACTACCGAGAGGCGTGCGGGCTGGGGACAGGCAGGGACCTCCCTGGAGGCCGGCGCGGGGCACGTGGTTGGGGAAGCGCACGCTCAGACCGTGAAAGTCATCACCGCCTTCACTTCCCCGGGGGCGGCCGAGCTCCCAGCGCTGGTCACAGCCGGCAGGGTCGTCCTGGTTTCACTAGGGGTCTCGGGATCCCCCGCGCGCACCTCCCCCGCCCACAGCCCGTGCCCCCCAAGAGGGAGGCCCGTGGAGCCCCGGCTGCCTTCCTCCCGCCCCGCACCGAGTCTTTCAAGCCCATTTCACAGACGTGGAAACGGCGGCTGTGGCAGTGAAGTCACTCTCGCAGGGTCGCTCCATCTAAGGGGCGAAGGTGAAATTCCGAGGCCAGCAGGCCCAGCCTAGGTGCTCTGCGGGAAGGGAAGCGTCTCGGTCCCGGGTCCGGCTCCGATGCCCCCCAGTCCTCCCGGGCGGAGGCCGAGTCCCGTCCCCTCTTCCCCACCCGGGGTGCTCCCGCTCCAGCCCGTGTCCCCCACGCATTCTGCGCTTGGGGCCGCGGCGCGCACTTTGCCCACCGTCCCTAGGTCGGGGGCGGGGCCTCCCGCGGCGCTGTTCCCCCTTCCCGTTTATTATTTATTATCCTTTAAAGGGGCCGCGACCTGAAAATTTCCGTCCACTCCGCCCGGCTCCCCAGCGCCCCCGGGGCTGGTTGCGCGTCGTCCGACCGCGCGCTGGGGGCGAGGGGGCGTCCGGGGAAACGTGGGGAGCCCTGGCGAGCCCCTCCCGCGCCCGGGCCGCGGCGCTGAATCACCGGCCAGGTATTTGCATCCGAGAGCGACTCGTCCCCTGGTGATTTGTCTGAGGGTGGGGGAGGGGCGGGGCGGGGGCCGGCCGTGCGCGGGGCGCCTCTTACCGATCGGGCGGAGGGGTGTAGACGCGGACGCGGCGGGCGGCTCGGTGAGTTGCTCGGGGGCCGGGAGCCAGCGGCGCGCACCGGCGGCGGGAGGCCAGGCGGGCCCGGGCAGGCCGACCCCAGGCGCGGGGCGTGCGCCCCCCCGAGCCGCCCTGCGCGGTAAGGCTGCGGGAGGTGCGCTGGCGGTTCCGGGCGCGGGTTCCGGTGCCGGGGTGGGTGCAGTGCGTCCTGGAAGCCAGAGAAGGGGGTCCCCAAAGTTGGGCGGCGATGTTGGTGGGAGGTCCCGGGCTGCGCGCGCGGCCCTGGCGGGTCGAGGTTTGGGGAGTTTTCTCTGCGCCCGGCTTGGAGACTCCACTCCCCACTGGATCGATCGCCCACGGGCGAGCGGGGGTCGCGAGTGCGCGCCTGCCCCCCCCCCCCAGCGGAAGGAAATGGTCTCTGCGCGCGCGGGCGCGCGGGGGGCTGCACCCCGGGATTTTATTTCATTTTTGTTCCTTCTCCCCGAAATCGGGGGTTTATTCGGGAGCCCAGAGAGGAGGGAGGGTAGTTCCCGGAGAGCCTCCGCGGCCGGGCTGGTTTATTTATAAAGTGTCCGCCCCGGCGCAGAGAGGGGCCCCCGAGGGAGACACCGCGGCCCCGGCGCGCCGGGGTGGGTTGGGCCCGAGTGCCCGGTTCCCCGGCGAGGATTCCCAGGAAGAGCCCCCCGACCCGTCTCAGGGCCCCCCAGACACAAAAGCGGGCGCAGGAAGCGCTGGGAGCGCGCGTTTGTCAACTCCAACGTTCCGCGCCGACCCCAGGCGGCGGGTTCAATGATCTTCCGTTTTTAGGCGCTGGGGCTGGAGGGCTTCCCCCCCCATGCAAATCGGCCGCTTTCCAAGAAGCCTTTGAAATCCGGGCCAGGGTTTCTGTCTTCTTGTTTCTTCTCCTTCTTGAGTTTTTTCTCACTTCCTCCAGCCACCCCCACCCCAGGACTCTCTTAGCCCCCTCCCCAGCTTTCCGCCCCGCCCCTCCTCTCCTCTTCCCTTCGTGGAGTGAGGGGCCCCTTTCGCCACCCGCGGGCCCAGGGCCTTGCACAACTCTTTAAATAACCATGTTTTGCAAGGCCCAGGCCGAGCGGGTGACCTCTCTCCGGAGGCCTGGGGGGAGGAGGGTGTGGCCCAGGATCCCTCCGCCCCCCACCCCTGCCAGGTCCAACGACCACCCAGCGCCCCGTCCCAGCCTCTCCCTTGGGGCTGTCATAAAATGGGGGTGGGGGTCGAGGACAAAGGGCTCTTGGGGGAGGGGTCTGAAGCGGGTGGGCGTCGCCAGTTTAGGGTTGATGGCGGCGATGGGGGGGCACCCAGGCTTGACCCAGAGGGGGGATCTGGGATCCCCACCTGCCCCCTCCACCGGCCCCAACGTGGAGGCCTGTCCTGCTCCCCTCCCCCACCCGGCGACCCGGAAGGGTCATTAAACCCAGCAGGGCTCAGAGCGGGGTGGTGGGGGGAGTGGCTTCCTTTGGCCTCTTCCTTCTGTGCCCCCAAAGAGGGGGGCTTTGCTTGGAGCTCTTCCGTGGGGGGGGCTTTTCTTGAAGTTGTCAAAGGTGGGGGAGGGGCAACAGACCTGACCAGACCCTGAGCCAGAAATGCCCCCTCAGCACTTTCTTGGGGTGGGTGGTGGGTGAAGGGCCTAGGCTAGGGGGTTGGGTGCCGCCTTGGTGGCCTCTGGACCATCAGGCTCTCCTGGTCACTCCCCAGCCCTGTGGCCTTGAGGTCTTTGTGACCTGGGACCTCTGTCCCCACAACAGATGGGACCCAGAGGCTATTTTGGAATGCACCCTTCCTGACTTCTCCCATGGGTCACCCACCTGCCCCCCACTGCCATTCACCCATGGGGCCGAAAGATTCCGGGGTCTGGGTAAAGGGTGTCTGGGGCAGAGGGGGCCGCAAGGCTCTCTGTGGCTTCTGCGGGACCCCACCGGTGAGACGGGAGGTTTGGGGGGGTCTGCTGTGCAACCCCGGCCTGGGTGGGGTCGGGTCACGGGAGGGATCTGAGTCCCAGCAGCCTCTGCCCCCTCCCCTCTCCAGGCCTTGTCTGCCCAGGAGCTGTTTATGAGTCTTGGGGGTGCCTTTGCCAGGGTGAGGGCTGGGGGCAGCCTCTCGGGAGGGTGGAGCTTTGCTGCCTCCCGTCTCCACCATGTGCCTTCACTCTGGGGTGTCACTTGGTGACACCCAGGCCTGTTGGGTTCTACCCGGCCTGTGTTATTGGCGGCCTGGGCGGGTGGAGGTGTGGCCTGGGCTGGGGGGTGGTTGGGGTGGGACCCAGGCCCCGGGATGTCTCTGTTCTGCGTCCAGGCCGTTAGGACTGGCCCTGGGTGGATGGGACTGGAGGCTGGGGTGAGCGAGTTGCAGTCCGAGGCATCCAGCCCGCTCAGGGTCCCAGAGGACCGGGGAGCTCCAGACTCCTGCTGCCCTGCAGAGAGCGTGTGGGGTCTGCGTGGGAGGCTCTGCGGTCACTCAGCCCTGAGTTCAAGCCTCAGCGCTGTGTGTCCAATCAAAGGGTCTCTGAGCCTCAGTTGTCCTCAGCCGTCAAATGGGACCACCCTGGCCTCCTTCCCTGACAGCTACTGGTTCCCATCTTAATCTCATGAACTCGGTTCATCCCTCCTTGAGTGCCGTGAGGGGGGGAACTGTTATCCACACCGTTTTGCATGTGGGGAAACGGAGGCCCAGAGAGGTTGGGGCTTGGGCCTTGCTGTTGAGTTGTGTGATGGGAGGAGGGCTAGCCCAGGGCCTGTATGCAACAGGCGCTCAATCTCAGTCGCCGTCTCTGTCGGCCTGAGGTGGGAGGACACCTGGGCCGCTCCGACAGGGGCTGGGGCAGCCACTGGAACTTAGAACCCGCCTGACTGGGGCCTGGAGCCCGCCGGCCAATCGCAGGCCAGGAACGCCCATCTCCCCCACCCTGCTTGTGAAGCAATAATCCGAGATCTCCTGGGGCAGGCAGTCTGGCCACAGCGTGTTTCTCTGTGGCCCGGTGCCGGGTGACCTTGCTACCCGGGTCCATGGTAGGGCGTATTTGAAGAGCCTGTACCACTGCCTCCAGGAAGGCCTTCAGGTCTGCATCCTGCATGAGAGGGACATGAGAGACGATCACGGGGCCTTCACTGGGAAGGAGGGGCCTGAGCACGCCTGCTCTGACCGTCTCTTTTCCTTTCGCCCTCAGGTTTCTGCGAATGTGTGAATGAGCCAGATGCCGGCCGCTGTCCCCTGGAGCCCAGCGTGAGGAACCGGCATGCCCTGTCAGCCTTCAGCCTGAGCCCGGCGGCCCCCGCCCCCGCCCCCTGCCACCCTGCACTGCCCCGGCTCCCCCGCGGCCCCCACGCCGCAGTGTGGCCGGGCCCCGTCCCCACAGGGGCCGCCCCCGCCGCCCACCCCTAGCGCCCGTGGTGGTGGCGGTGGCCCGGCCCGCAGGGCCATGAAGCTACAGGCTGTGATGGAGACGCTCTTACAGCGGCAGCAGCGGGCGCGCCAGGAGCTGGAGGCCCGGCAGCAGCTGCCCCCCGAGCCCTCTGCTGTGCCCCCCGGCCGGGCCCGGGCCACCACAGATGAGGACAGAGAGCCCGAGAGTGCCCGGATGCAGCAGGCTCAGATGGCCGCGCTGGCCGCCATGCGGGCCGCGGCTGCGGGCCTGGGACACCCAGCCAGCCCCGGTGGCTCCGAGGACGGGCCCCCAGGCTCGGAGGAGGAGGACGCAGCCCAGGAGGGGACACCAGGCTCGCCTGTCCTGCCTGGTGGAGGCAGAGAAGGGCCGGGAGAGGAGCACTTTGAGGATGTGGCCTCCGATGAGGACATGTGAGTCGGGGTCCGGGGCAGGGGCTTTGGGAGCTGTTACTGGCTCTGGGCGTCACTCTGCTCATCTGCAGAATGGGAGTAAAGGTCTGGCCGTGGGGCCTCCTGCCTGTAATCCCAGCACTTTGGTGATTTTAGGCCCTCCTCATTTAGGGCCACCTCCCCCTCAAGGGAGGTGGATCACTTGAGGTCAGGAGTTCGAGACCAGTCTGGCCAATATGGTGAAACCTCATCTCTACTAAAAATACAAAAATTAGCTGGGTGTGGAGGCAGGCACCTTTAGTCCCAGCTACTCAGAGACTGAGGCAGGAGAATAGCTTGAACTGGAATGTAGAGGTTGCAGTGAGTCAAGATCACGCCACTGCACTCCAGCCTGGGCAACGGAGCGAGACTCTGTCTAAAAAAAAAAAAGTTTGCTTCTCTGTCTCAGCCAGTGGGAGGGTCTCCATCTCTACTCAGCCCTGTTGATCGCTTTTCATGTGTTCTCCTTGTCTCTCTCTGTGATGTATAGAGGTGCATTCTTCAGCACGGTCTTCCAGTTCCGCACCTCTCTTAATGACATCCGTCTTAGGTTGACATTATCTATTGCATTTCGTTTTTGACAGCTCTATTTCTTTTTTTCTGTATCCAGGGTTTTCATCTGGGTATACATATCTATTTGATCTTGTTTTGTTTCTGCTTTTCTCTTTGTGTAATTTCTTATTTTTTCTGAATAATAATTGTACCTTTGCTAACCTCTTTAAGTAACCTAAATATACATATTTTAAAGTCTTTCTCAGAGGCCAAACCATCAGAGAAGGTAAAGGGCATGCCTGGTTACTTTCACCCAATATCCCAGCATTGTTCAAGTCCCTCTACCTTACGGCAGTATCAGGAGTGAGGTGGAAAGGCAGCCCCAAGAAGTGTAAGCCAAACCCATGTCTTCCCACTCAATCCTTGCCTCAGTCAACGCCCTGTCACAAGCAAGCCAGATAGCCGGGGGGTCACCCGTGAGTCT
This sequence comes from Cheracebus regulus, assembly GCA_963574635.1. Lineage (NCBI taxonomy): Eukaryota > Metazoa > Chordata > Mammalia > Primates > Pitheciidae > Cheracebus > Cheracebus regulus. The sequence continues at coordinate 18,151 of CAUYQU010000150.1, forward strand.
CTACTTCCTGTTTTTCCTCAGCCATCAGCCCTGTTGATTCTGCCTCCCAAATCACTCTCCACTCCTCCCCATCACTCTTCTCCAGGGTCCCGCCTCTCATCTGCACCTGTCCCTGCCACGCCTGCTCCTGAGCCGCCTGAGCAGTGTAGTTCTTCATGCATTTGGTCACGTTGCTTTGCAGGCTCATGGAGAGTAGCAGGGATTATGTGTGTGTCTTACTTTCCTCTTTCTTCTTCCCTGCTGGTTTTCTGGGAACTTCATCCCAGCCCTCCAGGACTCCACACAGAAGCACAAAGCCAGGCTTCATGAGGACAGTGGGGGCTCCTGCACCTCAGTTCCCCTCACAGATCGAGGCCCGGCTGGGCCCCGGGGGAAAGTCTCTTTCTGCATCTTCCCACTGACTTGCCTGTCTCGGCCCACATGCAGCCCCAGTAGGCCCTAGTGGGTCTTGCTTTGTGTGTTCATTGCTGCCTTTTGCAAGTGGGGTGGAGGGGAGAGGGTCAGCCCTGGCTCCAAGCCAGGAGGCCAGCCTCAGTCCTGCCATCCTGCGGAAGCTTTGAGTGCCATTAACCCGTGGGAGCTGAGCACTCAGCCCCTGCCACCTGCTGCCAGGCCCTGAGCGCAGGACACCTGTGGCTTCTGCACTGTTCCCTGCAGCTGGCACATGAGGCCCCATGACAGACCCCTGACCACCTTTCACACCTCTTCCACGATCTTTCACCAGCCAGCTGCACCCAGCTCTGCTCCTGGCCTCCTGCCGCGGCTCCTGCTGGAAGCCCCTCCCACTCCACCTTTTTTTTTTTTTTTTTTTTGAGACGTAGTTTAACGATTGTTACTCAGGCTGGAGTGCAATGGCACGATCTCAGCTCACTGCAACCTCCGCCTCCCAGGTTCAAGCGATTCTCCTGCCTCAGCCTCCTGAGTAGCTGAGACTACAGGCACCCACCACCACGCCCAGATAATTTTTGTATGTTTAGTAGAGACTGGGATTCACCATGTTAACCAGGATGGTCTCGATCTCTTGACCTCGTGATCCACCTGCCTCGGCCTCCCAAAGTGCTAGGATTATAGGCGTGAGCCACCGCGCCCGGCCCCCCTCCATCTTTCAAGACTCACGTGGGAGTCACCTCCTCGGGAAAGCTCAGTTGGACATCTCTCCTCCACACTGCCTGTCACTGTGCACACTCGGACACTGCACTCGGCACACCATTCCTATGTGTCCATCTCCCTGTCTGGACCACCAGGTCCTTCAGAGGTCTGTGCCTTCTTACGGCTGTGTCCCTGACCCCTAGCACGGCCCCTAGCCTAGACAGGCAGGTCTGTCAGTGACACTGCATGGATGCACAAGTGCCAGTCCTCCCATCAGGAGCCCCCGGAGATCACCAGGACCCGCCAGCCTCAGCCTCATGTGTGGATTGTGCCACCCACACACCTGCTCTTCAGCACCAGGTAATATGCACCCCTGACAGTGCCATCCTGGCACACTTCCCTGGGCACTTCGCTATCCTCCTAGGAGAAGTCATTCAAAATGGCCCCCTCTACTTTCCCGCCTGGACACCTGAGTGGACATCCCCGGCAGAATCCCAGAGCTCCAAGTCAGCCTGGGCTAGCCATGGAAGGAGAGAAAACCCTGGGATTATGAAGGAAGACAGCTCCTGGGTCAGAGGCAGGGGTGGCTAATGGAGAGGACCCTGCCAAAGGCCATGGTGAGGTGGCACAACCCACTCATGGCATTCTGCCCCCCACGCAGGTAGCCCACACGTGGGTAAGGAGAGACACTGCCCCAGGGGCTGCTCCGGCAGGAGGGCACCAGAGACAGCTGACAGCCCCTGCAGACCCTCCTTCATGGGGCAAGCAAACAGAGAGATGGTGGCATTCAGACGCACTGTGTGGAATGACGGCTGCTCTGGCTGTGCGGGGAGTGAGTGCAGCCAGCAAAGGCCTCTCTGAGAAGGTCGCCCTTGCACCAAGACCTAAAGATGAAGGAAGCACATGCACGAAGGTCCAGGAGAAAGCAGCCCACAGTTCCCAGGGTGGGCTGAGCCAGTGGGTTAACGAGGGAGACAGAGGTGGAGGCAGCTGGAACACACAAGGAAAGGAAGGCCAGGGCACCAGCAGGACCTGAGTACAGGCAGAGATGGTAAGAGTCGGGACCGTGGTCAGGACCCCACATGTTGAAGTCCAGGGCCTCCTGGAGGGGCACAAAGACCTGCCATGAAGCCATTGTTGCCTCCAGGCACATGGGGGACCCCAGTGGTAGGCAGGGCAGCACAGCCGGGTGACAAATAAGTCTCCAAGGGGTGGCTGGCACCTGTGGATGCTCAGGAGTGCCTTCAGAGAAAATGGCTTGTCATCATGAGTAGAGCTAGAGCCCCTGTGCATGGCTGCATGATCCTGAGATTTGACAGAACAGGGGCCAGGAGGGGACACATCAGAAACTCCGTCAAGACACTGAGTGGCCAGGGCAGCAGGAACGGGGGCAGAGGGAGGGGATCTGGCTGCAGATGTGAATCTGGGGCACAGCGGTGGCTTTGGAAGACACAGGACATCCCAGGAGTGTACGAGGGTGGAGAGGCTTTGGGGGCAAGGACAGTGGCTCCAGCCATGGGCTCTGCTGGGACCTGAAGACCCCTCCCTCCAGGAGCCACGGTATAGGTCTACGGTGTAGCTCAGCCCCTGCCTGCCTTCCGAAATGCAGACACTGCCTCTGGGGATAAGGAAGCCAGCCACACACCCCGGAGGCTTCCAGCATCAATTGAGCTGCGCAGCGGCTGGCCCTTGCACGCTCTTTAGGAACTGCAATTGACGCCCAGGCTGGGGTCTAATTGCTGGCCTGTTGCTGTGATCTCAGAAAAGGCTGCCACCTGTGGGGGAGCCGAGAGTGTGAGGCTCGCCGCCTTCCCCAGATAAAATGAAGGAGGTTTTCTCTCTCCTCCTTTGAATGGTCTGCAGGCAGGAAACCAGCAATTATGCATCAAAGCACGCGCGATGATTTGGCTGGGACTGGTGGTGGAGGACTTACTCCTGAACAAAGTCTCCAGCAGCACTGTCAGGAGGCCGGGGTCGCCCAGTCCAGCTCCCCATCACCACATCTCAGAGAACCAGAGCGGCTGCCTGGATCCACGGGGCAGGGGAAGCCAGCCCTCAGCTGCAGCACCGCCCCCAGCGGTGCCACATGCACCCAAAGACTGAGGATGCCATGGCTGGGGCCTGACTCTTGGTTTGGGGCAGTCAGGACAGAGGAGGGGCAGTACCCATGGTGATAAGGTGGCACCACTGTGTGGGCTGAATCACCAGAGGCCTGGCTGGGAGCATTCTCCGAACCCAGGTCCAGACTCCAAGGCTCCCAGAACCAGCAAGCCTGGGCTGAGGTGTATCCCCAGACAGACCAGTCTTCCCACGCCACCCCATCAGCATGGGGGCCCCAGGAGCCAGCCCAGCCCCCACCAAGAGGATGAGCCCCTGAGAATGGCCCCCTGGCCAGGGGTTACAGCAGATAAGAGAACACCAAGGAGGATCGGAAGGACAGCAGCAGTCAGTGGCACCGCTGGGCCCCAAGGTCAGGCTGCACCCAGGTCATGGCCCCGCCTTCCCCCACTCCTCAAGGCCATGCGTACCAGGGTCACGGGCCCTGCCTTCCCCCAGTCCCCTAATTCAAGGCCATGCTGCACCAGGGTCACGGGTCCTGCCTCTCCTTTCAGCAGAGTGGCCTTGTCAGCCCATCCGTGGAGGAGGCACCTTGCTGGGTCTCCACCGTTACCAGCTCCGAGCTCCTTGCCTCCTCCGCCCGCAGGCAGCCTGGAAGGAAAGGATGAGGCAAGGGCTGCCCGTAGAAGAGGGTGACCCAGAGTGAAGGTGTCGCCCATGAGGCTGGGCGATGCAGCAGTCAGGGCTGGCCCAGCCTGGAACTCCAAAGCCAGGCTCCAGGCCATCAGCCCGACACTCTCCAAGACACGTTCAGCCGCCAGTTCCCCCGAGGTGTCTAGGATTTGAACCTCTCCGGTGCTCAGGGCAGAAGCACCCAGCACTGGGCCTGGAGTCTCTGCTGGGCCCTTTCATTTATGTGTTGCTTCACAGACTCAGAAGCAGCTGCTGACTCTCCAGCAACTCTAACATGTGCGCGCGCGCTCTGCGGGGAGCTGAGTGGCCTTGAGCCACTCCCTCTAACCTCTGCGGGCCTGCGTTCCTTTCCAAGTGGGATCTATTATAGCCCCCCATGGGGTTGTTTGGAAAATTAAATGAAGCCCTGTGTGTGTAAAGCACCTCACAATGTTCATTCCTGCCACAGCTACAGCTGCTGCCTCCACTAGATTCCCTAGTGCTCCCCACATCCCTGGCACAGGTGCAACTCACTGCCTCAGGGATCCCGTGGAAACTTGTAGCCACCCCACACCCACGTGCGTGGGGCTCGAGCCTCAGGAAAGGGCTAGAGAGTCACACAGCAGGTGGGAGCAGGGCTGGGCTACAGGCAGTTCTTCACCCAGACCCCGAGGCTCGGCGTCCACTCGCTCAGCGAGCAACCCCTGCACACACACGGCCTGCCTGCTCTGGGTCACCCCACCCGCCGCCGTGCCCACCAGCAGGTCACTCTGGATGGGCTCCAGGCTGAGACCACGAGAGGCCAGCGTGGGAGACCTGGAGTACAGGGTGTGATCACTCTTAATTCTTCACCCAAGAAGAGTCCCAGGGAACCCCTTCCCCCGCCGACTTCCATCTCAGCCTGTGATTGACTCACAATTTCTAGACTGCCCTGTCAGGGGCCTGTCCCAGAAGGGAAGGGAAGCGCAAAGCTCCGGCCAGCAGTGTCTCGTGTCTAAGCTCAGGCCCTCGCAGCTTCCAGACCCTGCCCTTCAGCCATAAACCCTCTCTCTGCACACCCAACCCTGCCCAGGGAGGAAGAAATCTCAGCAAAACTCCTGTTCATAATGGGGTTCTCTGGGAGCATGGCCTGCATTGGAGGGGCCAGGAGACTGGAGAGAGAGAGCTCTGCTGTGGGCTGGGGTGGCAAAAGTCGCAGCAGGGTGGGCATGTGAAGGGTTTGCCAGCCCTGGGCAGAGGGAGGAAGGGCCTGGCCGTGGGCACGGTTCATTCTGTGGCTCCTGGAGAGGGCCGCCCCAGCCTCCGATGGCTCAGGGAGCTTGGAATCTGGCAGGCCCTGGATGGAGGGGCAGGGACACCAGCCAGTGTCCATCCTGCTCCAATCACCAGCACAGCTTGGCATGGGCAGCTCCACGGCCAGCAGCCCCACCCTTCTCCCAGCTCCTGGCTTCCCAGTGTCAGCTTCCTGGGGCTGCGCCCGCACAATGACAGCCTCATGCAGCAGTTCCACACCTCCCTGACCCCCGAGACCCCTCCCTGGGCTCTTGGGTCCTGGGCATAGACAGAGAGCCCAGCATAGCACTTCTGTGTCTCCCCATCCCCCGCCCCCCACCAAGATTCCTGCATCCTCGGCACAGGCATCAGCCTTGCTGATTTCTACGTCCCAGCTGCCCACCCTACGTGGGACTCATCAGGGTTGATTGGACGCAGCAGTGAATGCTCTGAGCCACACCTGCCTTGTCCTCTTCCTACATGAGCCTCAGAACAGTTACTGGGGCCTGGAATTTTGGTCCCCTTGGAGAAAAATGGTCAGGGAGGAGCTGGAGGGATTTGCCTGGAGTTGTAGGGCCAGCTAGGGGAGAGCCTTCACTCGAAGCCACCTCATGACCTCAGCGCCCAGGGCATGTGCAGGACCCCAGGTGCCACATAGACAAAGAAGGCAAGTGCCTATCTGGGGGCACTCAGCAACATGGGAAGGGTGCTCTCACCCAGAACAAGCCAATGCCTGTGCAGAGAGGGAGGCCATGCATCAGGGGACCCCCTCCAGGGGAGAATTGTCCAGACTGGAGGCAGGCCAGTGTCTGAGCTCAGTGGGACCAACAGGGGTCAGCACCACCATCACAGGCCCCATGACCAGGCGACACTGACCACCAGACCCGTCCCTGGTGATGACACAGCAATCTCCTGGGACTGATGGTGGGAGAGAGATGTTCTCCCCAGGAGGAGGTGCATCCAGCCCTTTCCTGCCCCTCCCCCAGGCCAGGGAGAGTTTGAGGGCAGGCACCAGTGAGACTGGCAAAGTGAGGGCTGGGCAGGGGGAAAGGTGCCCCCGGGGCTGCGGTTCCCGGCACTGCTGGGCATGTCGGGTCATTCTTCCAGGACCCATCAGCTCAGGGAGGCAGGCACATGCTGCTTCAGCCAGCTTGGGGTCTGGCTGGTCCCCAGGAATCAAGCATCCTGCCTCACCCTGCACTCTTACCACCTGTCCCTGACCAAGTCCAGGCAGGGAGCAGGTAGACTCAGGTTTCAGCCAGGTGGTAGCCTGATCAGAGGGAGAATGGGGAGTGAGCGCCATCTGCGAGGTGAGGCCTGTGTCTTCATGTCACCTGCCACCCCGCAGGACCATGGGCCTGTTTGCCCTTGACTACAGAGCGGGGATGGGACCCCTGACTTCACAGGGGATTCCTGAAGCAACACAGGACAGCACTTAGGACTGTGATGTAGAAACGGGCTCATCAGGCGACGGTGTGGGCTGGCAGAGCCGGGAAGGAAGGCCCGGAGAGTCGGCCAGGCTGCCCTGGAGAGACCTGCCTCGGGGCCATTTCTCCCAGGGGTGTGGCTGGCCTGTGATCCCAGTCGGGGTCCCTGTGTCAGGATCACATGGCCCTGATTCTGGCAGGTCTCCTAGCTGGATACATGGATTTCCTTTCTTGGTGCAGCCCTGGGGCCGGGCGCTGGGCAAGTCAAGTCGCCTGTGCACTGAATGGGGTCAGCTCCAGGGCTGCCAGATGGCAGTGGTGTGGAGAAGCTGAGGAGTAGGTTGTGGCGGCCCTTGGCAGCACAGCCCGGGGTGTTTTCGTCTGGGCCATGGGGACGCCAGAGCTGGTCGTGGTGTGGAGTCACTGAAGGTGACGGTGGGAAGCAGAACATGACAAGGATAAGGGTTTCGAGGCCCCGGGCCTCAGGGGGCTCTGCCCAGTCCTGTCTGCCTGCAGAGCCTGTCGAGGGCTCTGGAGCCTTTCGAGGTCCAGTCTGCAGTATCCGGGTCCTGATCACCACAAACAGGACTGACAGGGCTGGGGCTTGCTCCTCCCTGCTGTATCCCACAGCGCTGCAAAGATCTGAAGATAAACACTGTTAAAAACACCGATGAGTCAGGAATCTTCCCTCCCGCAGAGTCTCCTGGACAGACGGCGAAACCTCTCTGATGGATTAGAGGCTCTGCAGCCCCTCCCGACTCCTTGTAGCCCAGCGAGACTCATCTTCTCTCGGCATTATTTTTTTAAGGTTATTTTTAGCATTCTTGGAAAGATCTGACTCCAGACACAAAACCAGAGCACTCCCCGGTTTCCGAGTTCTCTCTTTGTCCGGACCTGCACCGTCCAGCAAGGCGGCCACTAGCCATGGGTGACCATTTAAACCTGAGTGTAAGTAGCAGGGAAAGTGCTCACTGAAACTGCACAGGCACACACCAGGCCTGCAGCTGCTTTGCCGGGTGGCACAGCCATGGAAGGCTCACATCCTTATAGGAATTGCCACTGGACGGCCTGCTGTGGACATCCCACCTCAGCCACAGGGGCCTAGCCCCGCTCCAGGCCTAGAGGGGCACTGGCATGCTTGTCCGAGCCATCCCCCCAGAACCGTGGGCAGTCAAGAGGAGCACGGCATCTGGCCTGTCCCCACCACATGCATGGGAAGCCCTGGGCATTTCTGCCAATCTCGCAGGCCTGTCCCTGGGGGTCTCGGAGCCTTCCTTTCTGCCAGGTCACCCTAACAAAGATTCAGCTTTCTGCATGGCTGGGTGGCCAGGAGTGCCAGGACTCAGCGAGCACGTCTGCCTGCTGCACAAGGGGTTTGGTTTTCTAAACCCCAAAGAGACTCTAGGAGGAGTCACTTCAGGCATCAACAGGAAATAAGGAAATGTTTCCGGTGAGCCTTCTAACCCACCTCCAGATCAAGTCATCTGGGCTTTGAGTAAAATGCTAGACTGGCTGCTCATGTATCCTCACCCTGGGTATCTCCCAGCAGCTGCCTACCCCCGGCTCTGCATCAGATGCCAGGATACACAAAGCAGCACCAGGCGTGGCCCCCAAAGCCCAAGTGCACCTACAGGAGCTGGCTGAGGGACGTGGCTGCCCCACCCTTTTCTGTGAGCGAGAACAGGAAGGCTTTAGGACAAATGAACACATCTGAGGAGAGGAGCCGACACAAACAGAGGTGCTATCTCAGCCACCAAGGGGAGGGGTCCCAGGTCCGTCGCTGAGGGTGGAGCAGGACTGGGTCAGGAAGCCCACCTGCCAAGGCCGTGGGGCACTGAGCCACTACCATGCCCCAAGGCGCCCCTGCTGTCCTGTGCTGTGAATCATCCGCTGCTCACAGACCCCAGCAACACACTTGCACCGAGCAAGCTCCGCCGTCTTCTGGGCCCCTGTGCTGGGCCTGGAGGAGAAGGCAGCCCAGATGCACCCACAGACAGCTCCCGGGCCAGCCTGGAGAGGGGCTCATCTCAGTTCCCAGGAGCTGCAAGCTCCCTTCTCAGGGATCCCACAGCATGGCAGTCCCCAGGAAGCCACCAAAGTGGACATTGTCTTTGTCACCCACCACTGCATGCAACTTAGCTCAAAACTTAGTGACACAAAATAATGCTTTGTGATCTCGCAGGTTCTCTGATAGGAAATCTGGGCGTCTTAGCTGGGGCAGCCTCTGTAAGTCTCACAGGCTACAACCAAGGTGTCGGTCAAGGCTGTGGTGGCCTCGAGGTTCCACTGGGGAGGCTCCATCCAGGCTCACCCACGCGGCAGCTGGCAGGATTCAGCTCCCAGGGACTCTTAGATTCAGGCTTCCCCCACTCTGGCTGCTGGCTGCAGGCTGCTCCTCCATGGAGTAGCTGACCACCTGGTGGTCACTTCACAGCCAGCAATTCAGAGGACAAGGGGTTGGGCAAGGCAGAGTCCTGGGGGTTTGGAATCTAAGCTGGGAAACATCCCTTCACTCTGGCTGTTTTCTGTTGGTGAGAAGCCAGTCACTGGGTCCATTTCATCCGCAGGAGGGGTCACACAAGGACATGAGTGCCAGGAGTGGGGATCACCAGGGCCATGCCAGGAGTGCCTACTAGAGATACTGTCAGTCCTCATTCTACACATGGGGAAACTGAGGCCCAGAGAGGGTGACTGATGCACCCACAGTTGCATAGCTGGGCACTGCAGATCTGGGATGGGAACCCTGTCCCAGAATGTATATCACCTCCAGATACCCAGGAGGCCCCAGGGCAGCTGGAGCTGCCACTCTCGGAACACAGATCCCCAGCTTAAAATGAGAAGCGATGTCTCCCAGGGCGCAAGCGGCCAGGCACAGTGTAAGAGATTTCATAAATATGTAAATCGCCTGGTCCGTCCCCAAGGAGGGCAGCACAGGCGCCCTCCTCCTGCCTCGCCTCACATCCCATCCACTTCACAAATGCTTTAAGAGGATCAGAGACGGGCTTTTTAATGAAGTTAGAGTTGGACAAGGAGCGTAATCCCCATGGGGCGGTGGCCGCCCGCCTCATCCGCAGCCTTTCTGGTGCTGCACCGGGGGATGGGTGCACTGCAGCTTTGCCTCCGCAGCAAGGTGGGAAGGGTCCCAGAGGGCTTGGAAGGCACCAGCCCAGCCTTCGGAGTTGACAGATGAGGAAACCGAGGCCCGGGCAGTGCCGTGACTTCTGAAGAACAGACAGCAGCTGGCTGCAGAGTGAGGCCTGGCGTCCGTGTCTTCTGGCTCCATCTTCCTTATCTTTCTATTAAAACGGAGCTCCCCTAGGTCAGCTGAAATGCACCTGCCTCTGGAAGGCCCCGCCTCCTGCAGAGACTTTATACCTGTGGACATCTTGCTGCCTTCACGTTGGCCTGGTGAAATACGAAAATGGTCTCTATGTGACCAACACAGACACAGAGCCAGCATGGCTGGGCTGATGTGGGCCCCGCACTCAGGCCCCGAGGCTTTGTACAGGGTCAAAAACCAGGAAATGAAGCCTGGAAATGAAGGCAGTTTTTTCTGGATGGAAGCCAAGGCCCTCCACTCTGTCCCCAAATCATTTTCACCGCCTGATCTCCCACCTGGAGCCCCTCCCCGAACTCCCAGCCAAGCACGCTGGTCTGCCCTGACCCCACTATCTGCTCCAAACACCACCCTGCTCTCCGACCTTCTGAAGAGGCTCTGCCCGGGAGGTCTGTTCCTCCTGTTCCTGTCCCACACACCTGTGTCCTGTGGTTCTGCCCAGCACTGGTCCTCCTGCTCTGGCAGCCCAGGCCCCCAGCCTGCCCCTGTCCACCTCGCCGCCCACCTTGCTCTGCTGCAGCCAGCGCAGCAGCCGGCCTCTATTGGAACCCTCCCATCTTGCCTGGTGTTCACTGACTGTAAGCACAAAGGGAAAGGAGGAGAAAAGTCGGTGCCGGACACTCGCTGGGGCTTCCCACCCGCCGATGGATTCAGTCTCTCTCTTGCCCGAGGCGCGTAGCATTTCCGAGCGTCGGTGCTGGACGTGCAGCAGAACCCTCGCTCAAGGAGTAGGGAACACATAGCCCCGAGACTCAGCCTCGGAAAGCCTTGCAGCCCTGGATGCCCCCAAAAGCAGTGTCCTCCCTGCAGCCCTCGTGTCCTGTGGCAGCAGCGTTGAAGAGTGGGGACAGTGGTACCAGGAATGCACCAGGTTCAGGGTTACACAGACCAAGGGTCACCCGCATCTGCCCCTCTCATTCATGCTGTTACTCCTTGTTCAATAAAGACTCACAGAGCAGCTGCACCTGCTGTGGGCTGCTGGGAAGTTAGAGGTGAACAAAACAGATACAGTCTCCACCCATCTGGCGCCTCCCGTCTGTGGGAGAGGCGAGGATCCTATAAAGGAGCATGTAAACACATAAGGCACATTTCAGCAGCCGCATGGCAGATAGGGCAGGGAGCCCAGAGGGACAACGGGGGAGTCCAGGCTGCAGGGCTGGGGCAGGGCACGCCCGCAGAGGGCTGAGACAGCATAGGCAGCCGGGGTGGCGGGAGGAAGCGCATCCTATACACACACAGGGCCAAGCCGAGGACGGCGAGAGGGCAGGGTGCTCTCAGCAAACAGTAAGAGACCCGAGGTGGACGTGTCACCAAGAGGAAGGGCCACCAGACACGCCCCTAGGCCCTGTGAGCCACAGAATGGGCTTCTGATGAGTGTTTTGACCTGGAGGAAGTAAAGCCCCCTCTCTGACTCCTGCTTTTCTCATCTACAAAATGGGAAGTCTGGACTGAGGTGGGATGCCGCCATGCACGAGGCACCTGACGGGCAGCTTTATCCTGTGTGGGAGACACCCATACCCTCTGCACCAGGCCCAAACTCAGGAGCCCAGATTCGCCTCACTGCCCCCCTAGCAAGCTCTGGGCTGCCGTGAGCTCGCTGGTGAGCGATACTCTGGAGCTGAGTGTCTCCTCTCCCGCTGACTGGTATCGAGGAGCTGAAATCTCACCCAGTCCAGACACATGCACAGGACCCAAAGCACTTTCCAGAGCAATGCAGTGAAGATGTGGGTCTCCATGTGGGGCTGTGTGTCCCAGCAGGGGTGGAGGTCCAGGAGTGGGGCCAGGCTGGGGGCCCTTGGCTGGCATTGAGACCCGCCCCCCGCCACAGCATGTGGGTCTGAGCCCCACTTCTAGGGGTGGACGGTACAACCAGAGCCAGCCAGGGCCCACGGGACATGGGTGGGCAGACCTGAGCCCCCTTTTCTGGTCCTGTAGATCAGGCAGTAATACCCACCCTGCAGAACAGTTGTGAGAATTAAATGAGAAAATGTATGCAGAAAAATTGCAGCTGTGTCATAGTAGGTGCTGAGCTAATAGTAGCAAAAGTGAGATCCTATTTGCCTTGGAATCCTGGCTGGAAGCTGAGCCCCATGCCCCAGCCTTGCCTGGGTGCTGTGCAGGGTGGGGGCTCTGTGCCTGAATCCCAGAGAGCACACGGCAGCATCCTCCTCCCCAGGCCCATTCAAAGCTCCTTGCCTCTCATTGGCTCTCACTGGGTCACAGGCCCATCTCTCGACCAATCCCACGGCCATGGGAAGGTGACTCTATAATTGGCTGCAGCCTGGATCACATGTTCCAGGGCAAATTTAATTCCTCCTGAATCACAGGGCTGAGAGTGGAGGAGGGAAGCAGGAGCTGGTGGGCCCCAGAGGAACACTGTCCACGCATGGTCAGGGGCTCCTGGGGAGGATGCCAGCCTCCGCTGCCCCCAGCCTCCCCTGCATAACCTCCCCTGACTCCTCTCCACACGCCCTGCCCACCCCGGGATGAAAAGGGATGCCTCCTGAGGCCGGCTTACTCCCCTTAGCACACGATTCGCTTCATTAACTCCATATTGTATTCAAGAATCATGATGTCACTTTGTACCCCATCGATATACACAACTAGAATCTGTCAATATATAATGCCGAAAAGGCGTGGGGGCCGAGGGGACGCCAAAAAAGAGCCAGGGTCTCCCAGCTCCAGCCTGGTGTGTTTGCACAGGGAAAGGGAGGCCAGAAAGGAAAAGGAACCAGCTCAAGGTCACACAGTGAGTTCAGATCAGAAAACGGAACTGGATTCTCTCCCCAGGCCATGGGACAGCAGGAAACTGCCAAGCTCAGCGGGGTTCCCTGGCTGCAGGCTGCAGGCAGCAGGGGAGACCGCGGCTCCGCAGGGCACCCCGCGCTGCCGGCCCCAGCCTGGATGCCTCTGAAGGCTGAAATCTGCTCACACCGAGGCCCTTTGGAGTGAAGGTTTGGGAAGCTGGCGGTGCAGGTGGGAGGCGAGTGTGAGTCATTCCCCAAGGAAACGCACAGCACAGAGCTGGAGGAGGAGAGGAAGGAGGAGGAGAGGGGGGAGGAAGAAGAATAGAGGATGAGGAAAAGGAGAGGCAGGGGAGGGAGCCTGGAGACCCGCAGCATGGCAGCCCTCAGGCCCTGCCTTGTGACGTCGCACAGGCCCAGAGAGGACCGGGGGCTGCCTCAAGGTCACACCTAGGAGTCCCCCATCCTCCAGGGCTGCAGCTGGAGGGTTTGAGCAGCAAAGCAGAATGATGTGGGAAAAGGGAGAGGGGTGGAAGTAGGCAGGTGGACAAGGCAGGAGCTGGGGAGGGCACTTCATGGGTGGGAGCACTGGAGAGCAAGGTCCTCATGTGGGCACTGGGGCGTGTGCCTGGAGAATCCACAGCCCTTAGGGTGATCATGCCCCTCTTCCAGATGGGGAAGCTGAGGCTTCCTGAGATTGGTTGTTTGCTGGGCTGTGAAGATGCCCCAAATTAGATTAGCCTCTCTAGTCTCCCTCGAGAGGATCCAGAAATTCCCTTGGATCTTCTCAAGCTGGGAAGACACAGTGTATGTTTGGGTTGGGGTGGGGGCTTTACCCATTTCTCTAGAGAGGACTGCATTGGCAGGGGTGTCAAGCAGAACTGAGCACCCAGCTCCAGAGGCTACCTGGGGTGCTAAAGGGAGGATCCCCAAGGACCGGCCCATCACCATTCAGATCCAGGCCTGGCAGAGAATCACTCGCCAAACAGAGCATATGTCTCAAATCAGCAGAAACTGGCTACCTGAAAATACCAGGGTCTTGCTGTACTGGGAAGGCACAGGCAAGGTGGATGGGCCGGGGTCAGGGTGGATGGGCCAGGGTCAGGGTGGATGGGCCGGGGTCAGGGTGAATGGGCCGGGGTCAGGGTGGATGGGCCGGGGTCATGGTGGATGGGCCGGGATCAGGGTGGATGGGCCGGGGTCAGACTTCCCCTCAAGTCACATGGTGTGGGAGGGCAGAGCAGGAATGAGTCTCTGGAGGCAGGTCTAGATCCAGTCTCATCACTGTGGGCTGTGTGGTAGAGAGCCCTCTGCACTGAGCCCCACAGGCCAGCCGCCCCAGGTCCCACAACTGCAGCCCCCGGCTCATTCTCCCTGACCTGATGCAGACCCCAGGGGCCCAGCTCTGTCCTCCTGTCCTGCCCCCAGCCCCGCCCGCCCTGCACGTGGCCCTACTCTCCAGCCTCCGCCCTCTCCTCATTTCACAATTCTGGGCTGAAGACCCCGCCCAAATGCCAGCTCATTCAGGCAGGCATCGAGTATTAATGAGCACCTAGTACCTGCCAGAAGCTGTCAGCCTTAGGGGGCAGAGACGCAGAGCAAGACCTGTCCCGTCCCCCACCCGCCGCACTCAGCGAGGCTGGGCAGAGAAGCAAAGCAAGCCCCCTCCACACAGCAAGTGGGCAAGAGCGGGGGCCTTGCAGGCGGGGAGGGGGCTGGGCTGAGGCCGGCCAGGCCATCGGTGTTTGTGTTTTCATAAAACGAGCCTGGCTGTCACTAGTGAAGGGACTGGAGGGGCAGAGAGTGGGAGCAGGGAGACAAGGTGGGGAGCGGATTGCTATTGTCCCTGTGGAGGGACCGTGGTGGCCAGAACCTGGGTAGCAGCAGCTGGGCACCATCGAGAGACATTCAGAATAAAATTGGCAGGACTTGGCAGTGGCTGGAAGGGATGGAAGCCAGGAGACGGTGCCAGGAAGAGCTGTCCCAGTTTCTGGCCTGAGTGACCTCTGAGGTGAGGAGGACCCAGGCCGGGAGCAGGAGCGCTGTGCGTTCCCCTGTGTTCCTGAGAAGGAAAAGGCTTCCCAGAGCCAGCGCCTCTCACAGCCCCGGCTGGAGGAAGCGAACTCTGCAGCCCAGGCCTGAAGCCTGGCTCTTGCGCGGTGGTCACCACTCGTGGCCTTAGCTTCCCGGCAGCAGCTCAGCAGTGGGTGCTGCCACCTCCCCGGAGCAGGGCACCGATTTGGGCTTGAGGGACAGCCTCGTCCACCTCAAGTGTCCTCCACCGGGCTGGAGGCCTGAGGCTGAGGCCAGCACCTCCCACCTGCGTTCTCCATGGCCATTGCCAGGCTTCCCAGACCGAGGGCCAGGCCACTGGCACCAAGCAGGAGCAGCCTCGCCAGCCCTTTACTGCTGCTGACAGCCAGGCCACTGCTCACCCCTGTGAGCTCCAGGGCACAGCTCTCCCCCCACTCCCCAGGGCCAATTAGGAAACCAGGCAGATGCGGACTTCAAAGGCACTTTGAAAATGCCACATTAGTATAAAGCTATGAATCGGTTTATGTTTTAGATTAGATGCTTTGGGCTTTTCAGCATCCTGGAGATGTGAACGTAACAAAACCTCTTTACAGCCGGGAGGGCTGAGTTCAGAGGGGCCAAGCACCTTCTCCAAGGTCAAACGAAAGTGGAAAGGGGGGCTGGAAGCAAACCCCCACCTCCCAGGCCGGTGGCCGGGACCTGCAGCCGCGCCCAGAAACACACGCAGATTTCCCCCCGAGATCGACTCGCGGAGCGCCACGGCCGAGCTTGGAAACCCACCCAGCTCTCCTTTTGCAGCCTGGGTAATTGGGCACCAGAAGCACAAATACTTTGTTCAGACGCTGGGAAGTGGAAATTTTCTAGTCTGTTAGGCAAATTCTCCTTTTCTCCTTTTGCATTTTTTTTACCCCAACAGGAAAAGACTTTTCACTTGGAATCCTTCCGATGCAGATGTGTGAAGACTCTGGTAGCGACATCTCGGGGACTGAGCATCTTCTATTGATTGGAAAAACACACACAGCACCCGTGAGTTTGCAGAGCACACGCCGCATTTTTCAGGGTTTGGGCAGGCGGAAAGCCAGCCGTGGGGCCTCAGCGCCCCCTGGGAGCCGGAGCCGGGAGTGCGCCCTGACGGAACAGAAGGAGCCCAGCGGGCGGCCGGGAGGGAGGGAAGCCGGTACCCTCCGAGGCAGGCAGCCCCAGGGGAGGCCGCAGCAGCCCCACGCACGCCCAGCCCCGCCCGTCGCTCCCTGCACGGCTTTGGGCAAATCACCTCACCTCCCTGGTCTCCAGCTTTGCTTCCCTGCCATAAACTTGGGGTACAGCCTGTGTGCATCCCACGGGCCTTTGGAATGGGCTGTGTGGCCTCCTGCAAGCCAGGAACCTCTCGGTGCGTCACGTTCTTGGCAGGGACCGCTGCCCACCCTCGGAGCTGCTCACAGAGCCACCGCGAATAATGAGCAGCCAGCTGCCAAGCACAGGCCTCTGAATTTGATCAATGGACACAGCCCAGCCTGGGGGACCCCTCTGGGTTCGAGCAGCTGGCAGAAAAGACACAGGAGCAAGGACCAAGCACGACTTCGAGTCTAAGCATCAAGGACAGATGAGGGTCCCTGGCAGGAGCCTGAGCTGCAGGAACCGTGGTCCTCAGCTGTGGGTCCCTGCACTCCTTCCCCTGCACGGGCCTCTCTGCTGCCCAGGACAGCTTACCAGCCACCTGCTCCAGAAGCCTCCTCACCCCATTGTGAGTCCTTCTTCAGGCTGAGTAGAGGAACATCACCGTGTGCAGGGAAAGGAGCAGCCAGAGCCCAGGTGTGAGAAGCCCAGGGCCAGAGCTCTTCATCCACCACTGTTGCTGGCGGGAGAGGGGCCCTGAGGTTGGCCCATCCCTGGGGAGAGAGAGGGGCCCTGAGACTGGCACACCCTGGGGAGGGAGAGGGGCCCTGAGGTTGGCCCACCCCTAGGTAGGGAGAGGGGCCCTGAGACTGGCCCACCCCTAGGTAGGGAGAGGGACCCTGAGGTTGGCTTACCCTGGGGAGGCAAGAGGACTGGGGTACAGACAGGGCTGGGGAGGTATGGGAGTTCCAAGATGGTGGTTCGCCCATGGGAGGTAGAAGAGAAGGGGCAGGACAGGTGGCGGGAGAGATGCCACCATCCCTAAGAGAGGGGCTGTTCCCGGCCATCTGATGCTTTGGGCCCCCCACGTTTCCTCCCCGTCCCCCCCAGTCCTACCCTGTGTGGAGCCACCATGCCCAGGAACACAGGGTTAGGTGCAGCCAGGGGCTGACTGTGCTTGGGGTCGGTCTCCTCGGCCCTGGAATGCCCATGGCTTTGGGCATGCCAGCTCCTCTTAAGGGGCAGCCTTTGGAACTGCAAGGTGGTGCCTGATAATGTGCTGAGTGTGGCAACTGTGCTGGTAGCCAGGGCTTACTGGGCTCTGCCAAGATCAGGCATCGCCACGCCTTCTCACTGCAGCCTCCGCAGGTGGTCCCCGAGCCCGCCTCCGGCTTCATCCCCAGTTACCCTGTGAGGAACCCGCACACAGAGGCCAAGCCACAGGGCAGCACAGCGGGAGGGAGGCGGGCAGGACTTGCTGACCTTACACCTGGGCTCTGCCAAGCTCATGAACCACTGACTGTGACCGTGGCCAGTGGTGTCCTTCCTCTGCTGGCTTGCAGGGAGCTCGCATTAACCGGAGTTCTTTCTGCCCCTTGAAATGGTCACACAAGCAACACACAGGCAAAGGCGAGGCCTGGCTCCACATAGCTCCAGGGACACGGCACTGGGCCCAGCAGGGTGAGTCCAGGCCGGGACCCGCCAGGGTGAGGGGCACTCAGGGGTCCGGTGTGTGGCATCTCCAAGGAATGCTTGGAGAACAGCTGAGTCAGGAGCCAGTAGAGGGGTGGGGTCCTGGCAGGCAATGCCCAGCAGGAAGAGCTGGTTCCGGTGGCCCTGGAGGAGGCGACACCTCATCCCTGGAGTGTCCAAAGAGGGGAAGGTCCCTAGGAGGAGACAGAGACTCACGGGGAGCAGGAACCCCTAGGCCTGGGCTGCTGGGTGAAGTGAGCAAGGTGGCTTGGAGGTGGGCAGGGGTGGGTGACAGTCCCAGGCTAGCAGGAGAGCACAGGAAGACGGGGTGGCTCTCCACAGATGGGCTGCTGCTGCCTGGGAGAAGAGACAGGAGGAGTGAAACCCACAGGGCTCTCTAAAGCAGCAGGGCCATCCAGAGCCGACGGGCACGGGCCGACCACTGGCCTGGCCGGGGCACATCTGGAAGGAACAGCTGTGTCCTGAGGCTCAGAGGAAGCGGCCTGATGGTGGGGGCACTGGAGTTGGCTGAGGGGGGAAGCTTCAGGCTTGATCCGGGGAGGGAAATGTTGACGTCAGACTCCCCAGGGGGTGGGGACATACAGCATGGGGCCTCGAGTCTACCAGAGGTACCACTGATGATCAGTGGGTGCAAAGGAGCAGGGTGACAGGGAGGACCCACACCTGGATCCCAGCTCCCTTCTGTCCCTGAATCATCCCAGGCCTCAGCCTCACTTGTGGACCGGGTATGCAGAGCATATGACCCCCATGGCCCCACTGGGTCCCCACAGCAACCCTGCGGATTGAGCTGGGAAAATGAAGATCCCGCTTTATAGATTAGGAAACTGAGGCAGAGCCCTAGTTGTCTCTGACGCTCTAGTGCACACCAGGTGTCCAGGCCTCACCCCAGCGTGCACTTTCTTGTGCTTGGTTCCCAGCCCAGGAAGGGAGACCCCAGGAGTGCATTCTCCCATCTGTCTAGGACAGGGCCAGTGACTGGGCAGCAGCAGGGCCTGGCCTCACCGAGAGGCCAGCTGAGGACAGGGAAAGCTGGCCTGGTTCTCATCGGGCCACAGGGGCCTGGAGCCCTCGTCCCACGCCGCTGAGCTCCTGCCTGGGCCACAGGGGCCTTGAGCCCTCATCCCACACCACTGAGCTC
Organism: Cheracebus regulus; assembly: GCA_963574635.1. Lineage (NCBI taxonomy): Eukaryota > Metazoa > Chordata > Mammalia > Primates > Pitheciidae > Cheracebus > Cheracebus regulus. The sequence goes on from CAUYQU010000150.1 coordinate 36,751, forward strand.
CTGCCTGGGCCACAGGGGCCTCGAGTCCTCATCCCATGCCGCTGTGCTCCGGCTTCTCTCAGCAGATAGGAAGCTGGAGCTCAGGCCTCTGCTTCAGAAAAGCCCAAGAAATAACCCAAAGCAACAAATCGTCTCCTGAACAAGAGCTGCCTGCTGGTGTCGAGGGCAGGCAGCGGAGGGTGGGCTGCGCGTAAATCTGCCCTGCGCCTGCAGTTACAGTGATTCAGGCCCCGAAAGGGCCGCTTTATTAAAAATCATCCCTCTGTGTTCCGGCATGAGTTAGGGAGTCCGTCTCTCGCCGAGAACGAATGGGGCTTTTAGAAGTCAGTCTGAGCAACTCAGCCCTCTACCTCCTCACTCTGCAGACGGAGGCAGTTACCCAGGATGCCGCCTGGGTCCGGACTGGGTTGGGGATGGGAACCTCACTTTTACCAAAGCCAAGATCCATCAAGATTTCTAGCAGAGCCAGGAGTGGGGCCGAGGATTCCCACAATCCTACGTGGCAGAGGAGGGCAGGCCTTTGGACCTGGAGTCCAGGTGCCCCTCTACACAGCCGGGAGCACAGATGCCTCTGCCCACTCCCAGGACATGGACAAGGCCCACCCAACCACCCACCACCATGGGAGTCCTGAGTCCCCAGCCTCCGTTCCCTCTCACTGCGCACCAAGAGCCCCCACCCTCTGGGCCTCCAGCTCACCTGCTCTTCCCTTTGGCCTCCCTTCCCATGGGACATCCCCAGCACAACCCCTGGCCTGCTTCTCTCCATCTCTAGAGCGAGCCTAGGCCCTGGGTGGGGTGGTAGGCGGAGCACACGTGTGGGAGGTGCCCACTGGAATCACCCCACTCCCTGGTTGCCCCTGGCCACCAACCCCGCTCGGGGCTGCCCAGGGCATAGGGCCCTTGGCTGGAGCCCAGTGTGAATCCGGACCAGGGGACAGGGAGCTCTGTGTGCATGTGGCCTGGCTGCCCATGGAGGTCACAGGGAAGGCACTGCTTCTGGCAGAGGAAGAGGAGGGAGGAAAGTGTTGCCTCAGGGCCTGGAGCCCCACGACCACTCCCCGTCCAGTGTCCAGTGCAAAAAACAAAACCAAGGCTCTCTAAGGAGAAGAAGATGCTCGCATCCCCACTGTTCCTCTGGGGCTGAATCCACCCGCCTGTGGAACAGACCCAGATCCTGAAGGGAGAGAAGCCCCGAGGTCTTGTGTCAGGCAGGAGCAGCCCCTCCGTGGATGAAGGAGATGCTATGGGACCCCGAACTGGGCCTGGAGAGGGGCCTAAGTGGTGGGGGGGCGGGGGTGAGAGCAGAGGCCTTTTGGTTGAGATGAAGGAAAGTGCCCAAGGCCCCCCAGCTTTCCGCAGATCTGCCTCCCACAGCCTCTGCTTCCTGGCTGAGCAGCTGAGGTGGCTGCAACTGGTCCTGACCCTGCTCTAGAGGTCCGCAGTCCAAGCCCTGGGTTGAGCCTGGCCTCAGAGATGGGGATGGGGCAACTGTGCCCCTTGAAGGCCACATCTTCTCCCTGCCAAGCTGACCCAAGGTAGTTGCAAGACACTCCTGCCCGACCCCAAGCTTGCCTAAGGGCATGCTAGACATATGTAGTAGCCTCGTCTTCGTCATCTTGGCAGGGCCATCCCCCAGGACTCACTGCCTGGCCTGCGGACACAGCCCTTCCTCCAGCAAGATGATTCTGTTTACTCAAAGACACCTTTGTGAACATCTGATGCCTAATTTATAAGGTAAGCAGGCGGGCATGCCCTCCCCATCCCTCTCCTTATTAAACTGTTTGTGATCCAATAAGTCACAGTAAGACACTCCGTTCCAGGGAGCTCGAGTTCCCTCCCTCACTGACATTTGGAGGGAGGCAGAAGTGTCCAGGCTGGCCTTTGGCACAACAGGGGGCTCCTGGAATGTCAGAAGGGCTTGTGGGGGAGTGAATCCGTGCTGCCTGCCCCTTCCTTTGCAGCTGGGGAGACTGAGGCCCAGGCGGGAGCCTCGCAGACAGGTAAGGTGTCCAAGCAACAGAGTCATGGTGACACCTGCGTGCGGTGTGCACACGCACTCACACCGTCTGCACACTCCAGCACCATGCAGAGATGCTGAGGACCCCGGACCAGCCCCTAGGTCCAGCAAGAAGTCAAAGGACGGGTGTTTTTCTCCTTCTCAGCACTAGGCTTAGAGCAGCCAGGTCTTGGTCCCCAGGTCATTGTCAGCCAGCCCAGCCACACCCCTGAGCTGCTTTGGGGCTGAACTTTTGGCCACAGGATGCTGTCATCTCAGGCTGTGGTCAGGCTGGCTTTTCTGGGCCACCATCTGTGGCTCTGGGGGGCCCAGCCAGCTGCTCCCAACCCCCAGAACTTCCTAACCTTCAGATCCCCTTTGTGAAGCAGTTAGACCCCACGGGAGCTTGGAGGCTCAGCACCCCCCGGGTGCTGTGTCCCTCTGTCCTGAAGGGAACCCTGCCGCAGGGAACCTGCCACATCCCTGTGGGATAGAGTGCCCTGGGGGGTCCAAGCCTCTCCGAGTCCGCACAACTGGGCTTGTTCACTCTTCTCATGGTTCAGAGTCCCCAAAAGGTGAGGGGAGTCCCCCCAGTGATGCAGAGATCCCAAGCCCCCGCAGAGCTGCTGGCCTTCTTCAGGGTACCCTGTTCCCTAGAGACAGGAAGAAGGAGGGTGGCAGTGAGAGAGGGGTCTCCATGACAACGTCTTGGTGAGCTAAGAAGGCTTCCTCACCATCCTAGCCAATGAAAGCGCCATTCCCAGAGCCGCTGCCTTGCACCATGGCCTGGACAGGGTGCACAGGACAGGCAGAGTCGGGGGTGGGGGATCCACTCTCCCCTGGAAAGGGCTCCAGTCTGCAAAACATTACACAGGCTTCAACGAATGCAGGCTTGGCCGTGGGTCCTGCACACAGTAGGCGCTCAGTGGACACTTGCTGAGCAGGTGGAGGGAACAGGGCACATTAACGCCCATCGACGGAGCGCCTTCCACCCCACAATGGGCCGTGCTGGTGTCCGGTTCTGGCCTGCGGATTGGGGGTTGCCTGGGGGGGGGGCTACTGAGTGTGTGGACACAGCCGAGGGGAGAAGAATATACTCTGAGCCATGATCACCGGCTCTGGGGCCTCTGAGCAAACCCTGAGAAAGGGCAGGGGAGGGGGCAAAACCCAGTTTGCATCTTCCTGGGGTGGAGCTGGCTTCCAGAGAGGGTGGGCAGACAACATACAGTGGGGCCTTGCTTAGAGGCCGGGGGGCCTCGGGGGCTGACGGTAAAGCAGCTCCGTGACTCAGAGCAACCCTGCCCAGGCGTAAGCCCCTCCCCGGTGTTTGAGGATTAGACGTTGGGAAAGAGGCCAGTGCTGGAGGATGGGCTGGGGATGGGGCGAAGCCCCCTCAGGACCTCTGGGAATGGTTTGCCAGTGGACCTGCGCCCAGAGGACATTTCATGGTGGGTGGCGGCCCCGTTGCCTGGGAGACAGTCTGGCTCACACAGCAGTCACCAGAGCACCTGTTCAGGCCAGTGCTCTCCCCAGCTTCCTATGGGGTCACCACTGGGAGGAGATTTGGCAGCCCCCAAGCTCTTCCTCCACGCCTCTGAGCCAGTGGCCGACACGGGCACAAGCACCACACAGGGCACAGTGGTATTTCACAGCCGTGCCATGTGCCAGGGAGAACCACTTCCGCCTTAACGACTGGGAGGGAGCGGAGGGATGGGAGGATAAATCCCTGCCTGCTCTGCGAGGGGCACATAAATCCTCTCTGAGAACAGCCTGGCTCTGCTGTGCTTAAGGAGACAGATTTGGGCTCAGCGTGATGGAGGACAAGGAGCGGGCGGATTCCAACAGGGCCCAGTGGGGGCAGCCCCAGGAGGGCTCTAACAGAAGGCACAGGCCTGCAAGGCCAAGAGAGGAAACTGAGTGGCAGGAAGGACAAAATGGGGACCTCTGGAGGTAGCATTCCAGGTCTGGGGACCCCGGAATCCCCGGTGCAGCCGTATCCGCTCTCAGATGTCACAGCCCCAGACACAGGGCAGCCCCGGGTTCCTGGGGCCCTCAGGGTGGACCCAAGTCTCTGCTAGAGGACCTGGCCTTGGAGGGCCTTTGAAGACATATGGAGGGAGTGAGCGCCGTGGGTGGCCCGGCCTGTCACCACCCCGGGCAGGAGTGCAGCCCTGTTACAGTGTTCCCAGGTGACAGACTCCGGATCGTGTCCTCAGGCACGGTGGACACAGCTTCCCCAGCCCTTCTGTGCTCACCTAGAAATCTCCCCTTCTCCAGCCCAGGCCTGCAAACCCAGCCCTGCCGGTCCCTGGGCCAGTCTGCATCCTGTCCCGGAGGAGGGGTCGAGAGGGCAGCTGTGCTGGAGACCGGCAGGCCAGGCTGCTCTCTCGTTCATTTATTTGACAGACACCGTGTGAGCCCCTGTTTTGTGTTGTCAGAGTAGGGTTCTCGGAACCCAGTAGCGACCGAGTCAGACATTGCCCCTGCCCACTTGAAGTCTGGCCAGTCAGGCAGAGTGTCAGGTGGTCGTTAATTCCCCATGGAGCGGGCATGCCAGGAGCTGGGAGAAGGGCACAGGACGCAGCCGGTACACTCTGCAGGGCCCCTCTTCACCCACAGAGGTTTGTGTGGTTTTGACACCTGTCTCTCCCCCAAGCCCCATAATGACAGTGCTTGTGTCCACACTTGCTCCCCACGGCAACCCTTCCAAGCACACAACACACTCACAGCCCCAGGTGCAGCCATAGCCAGTGAGAGCTGCTCCCCAGCTAAGTGAATGAAAGGTGAGACTCCCGGCCCCATGTCTGGGTGGGGGCACAGGGTGGAGTATGGGAGGCCCAGGAGGAATTTGCAGGAAGCATGATGGGGAGCCCCGGAAAGGGGAGGCAGGAGGGAACCCATGAAAGATTTTCAGCCGAGGTGTGGGAAATGTGGGGCCATGAGCAGTGAAGGGGCCGCTAGAGAACAGGGGCTCACCACACTCACCCCCTACATACAGGCACAGCCTGCACCTTCCCGTGCAGCCAAGGTGGGGCCAGGTGGCATCCAGGCTCAGGGTTCAGAGAGAACACAGACACCCGGGCCAGGAGGGAGAGGCGGGCCTCCTGAGGGACCTGCTCCAGCGAGGGGAAGGTCCAGAGCTGGAAGCCATGGTGGGGCTGGAGCATTCAGGAGGAGGCCGGCTGCAGGGGGCTGTGGGCCTGGAGCTGGCGAGGCACCCGGGAGGGTGTCGGCAGGGGTGAGACTTGGGCAGGCTTGGTTTGGATTTGATGGGACAGAGACACCAGCAGGCAGGTTGATGACAGGCCCAGCCAGCAGAGGGGAGTGACAGCAAGGGGAGGGCCAATCCCTGGCCTGAGGAAGCAAGGCTGGAATGCCAGCCCCTCTCCTCCTCCTACCAACGACCTGTCCCATCCACATGGAGCAAACTCCACATGGGCCCTGGGCAGCTCGGGCTCCAGAGCAGGGTGGATCCAGGACACAGAGGTCAGGGGTTTCCAGCGCTCCCGGCAGCCAGACTGGCTCTGGGTCAGTGCCAGAGAAGGTCTCGGGTGAGATGCTCACAGCATCGACAGCCAATCACAGCAGCCAGGATCTGGGCTGGCACAGGGCCCCAGAGGCCCCTTAGAGCGGCTGGGTATCAGGGAGATGTAGACACTTCAGGGAAAGGCAGCTGAGAGGACGGAGGTGAGAGGAGCCAGCCTAGGCCTCCAGACAGCAGGAACGCAGACCCCTGCAGGGGTAGGTCCAGGGGCTGTGGCCACAGGCACCACCAGCAACTGCATCTGGTTTTAATAAAATGCTGCAAGCTCAGATGGCAAGCCACCATGAGCCACAGATATCCACATGCTTCTCAGAGGCCAAGACCCCTTGAGGGGAAGGTCCTGTCATTCTCTTTTTACAGAGAAAGAAGCGGAAGCTCAAAGATGCTTCACCACTCGCCCAAGCTGGCAGAGCTCCCAGTGGCAGAGCTGCAGGAGAGCCCCACCACAGCTCCCTTTTCTAGACCTTCCCTCCCCAGAGCAGGTCCCCTGAGAGGCCCACCTCTCACTCCTGGCCCAGGAGTCTGCATTCTCTCTGAGCCCTGAGACTGGAGGCCACCTGTCCCCGCCTTGGCTGCATGGGAAGATGCAGGCTGTGCCTGTATGTAGGGGTGAGTGTGGTGAGCACCTGTTCTCTAGCAGCCCCTTCATAGAGGGCAGAGCCACACCAGACCTTGTGATGGAACAGAGGCCAGCCAGGAGTGACACTGTCCTTCCCCTAACCGGGCTGCCTCCCCTGAAGGGCCCACACCTTCCCCCTCAGACACAGACGCTGTCTTTCCCCTAAGCAGGCTGTCCCCCACCCGTGGGCCCCAGGCCTTTCTCCTCAGACACAGACGCTGTCCATCCCCACATAAGTCTGACCACCTGAGTCTGGGGGACCGTGGTGAGACTGTCCATCACCATGGACAGTGGTCCTGGTTCTGCCCCAGCAGTCAGAAGGGAGAGGATGTTCAGCAAGGATCACCCACAGGCAGGGCCTGTCCCCAAGTTCTCCAAGGTTCCCAGAGGCTGTTTCTACCGAGCATTGAGCTGTCTCATTTTCAAGAAACGGGTGCTGCTCTCCAGGATGCCATGAAGACCCGGCGACATTTGGGTCAGGCAGAGGCATGGAAGAAGCAAGGCTTCGAGAGACACAATCATGGTCTCATTACCATTTTGATTGCAGCAGCTCCCCCAGCGCCCTGGCCCGGACACGCGAACACACAGTCAATCTGGAGGCGAAGACTGAGCCAGAGTGAGGAGAGAAAAAAAGGAGCAAAACAGCCTGATTTTAATAATGCTAAAAATAACCGTGTCAATACTCCCTTCTGTCTGGGGAGCCACGGATCATTTTCTAAGGCACCTTCCTGTCTTTCTTCTCCAAGGCTGGTAGTAACAGCCCTGGGGTGGATTCAGCCCCCACCCCCAGCTTCCAGACCCAGCTCTCCTGAGCCACTCATGGGATCTTGGGTGAAGGGCTTAGCCCAGCGGGATCTCAGTGCCCCTGTCTGCACAAAGGAGGTGGCAACCCCAGCTCTGTGTACCTCCAAGAGACAAGGGAAGAACTGGAGTCCTTGGAGGGTGAGTTTCTCATTTAACAGAAGAACAAACTGAGGCCCGAAGATGGGGGTGAGGGGGCTACTCAAGATGGAGAGGGATCTGGTGCATCTGCATGCTGGGAAAGCCAGGTGAGTTCCCCCTGAAAGAAAGAGCTGCTCACACACATCAACAACATCCCAGACCCTCCCGGCAGCCCCACGGGAGGCCAAATGTGGATCAAGTGACCCCGTGTTATAGATGAGGAAGTCAAGGCCCACAGGTGTTCCAGCCTGGCCCAGGTCAGCAGGGCTCAACCCCAGCCACCAAGAGGTTCTCCAAACAGGCAGTGCCAGTGGGCCCTTGAGGAAGCAGTGCCTACTCAATACAGTGTGCATGGCTGAGGTCCAGATCCAAGCAGGTCACCTCCCTTTCCCACCAGCTGTCTCTCTTAGCACCATCCCTGGAGGGTCTGGACATTGTCCTCCTCTGGTATTTCTGGCTGGGCCCTGTTTCATCACAAGTTCTGGTGTGGCTCTGCCTTCTATTTAGCCAGATGGCCTCCAGCCATAACCAGACCACTTGCTGAGATCTAGCTGCCTTGCCTGTGACTGGCCCCACCTCTAACTGTTCTCTCAGCAGCTCCTCCAACCTTCCTGATGGGTGAGGACACCCTCACTTCCTGGACACTTGCCCCTGCCCCTGCATAAGCCTCTCACCCCCAACCAGACATGGAAGCCCAGGCCAGAGAGGGTTTGCCCAGCCCCTGGATGGATGGTGTGGAGACCCTGGGCAGGACGCTCACAGACCTCCCAGAGTTGCAACACCTGAACTCTCAGGTCTCCCACACTTCCCCTGGGCACTCCACTCTCTGAACTACTAGCTCCTTCCCCAGTGCCCCTGTGCCTCTCTGCGAATGTTTTCCCCTTCCTCTTTCTTCCAATGTCTTATTTCATCCTCAAGATCCGGCTAAATGTCACCTCTTCTATGGGGTCTTCCTGGATAGCCCCAGCAGAGCTGGCTTCTCTCCCCTATGAGAGCCTGCCTACTTACCCAGACCTCCACCATGACCACTGCTGACTGTGTCGTAATGCATAGCCTGGCAGTCTTCTCTAACAGTCTGCAGACACTCCTCTCAGCCATTCAGTGTCTATGTTACCTAGGAGAAGTTATTCAACTTCTCCATGTCTCAGCATCTTCAACTAAAATGTGACTTTTATTAGACCTGATCAAGTGTGCTAATGTATGCAGAAGGCTTGGGATACTACCTGGCAGATGTTATGTGCTCAAAAATATCAATTACTACTGCTATCAGCATCACCACCACTATTATCATCACCACCATCACCACCACCATCACCATCAGCACCACAACCATCACGATCACCATCATCAAAACCACCATCAGCACCACCATCACCACCATCACCATCACAACCACCATCACCACCACCACCATCACCATCACCATCATCACCACCATCACCATCACCAGCACAACCACTATCAGCACCACCACCACCATCACCACCACCATCACCACCACCACCATCATCACCAACATTGTCACCATCACCACCATCACCATCACCATCACCACCACCATCATCATCACCATCACCATCACAACCACCATCACCACCACCACCATCACCACTATCATCACCACCACTATCGTCACCACCACCATCACCATCACCATCATCACCAACATCACCATCACCACCACCGTCACCATCACCACCACTGTCACCATCACCACTGTCACCATCAACATCACTACCACCCTCACCAGCACCATCATAAGCATCACCATCACCACCACCACCACCACCACTACCACCATCAGTAGCAGTATCTTCCTTACTGGACTTTCCAGCTCCTTGCAGGTAGAGAATATGCACAAGTCATCTTTGTCTCCCTAGACTGGTGTCCTGGCACAGAGTAGATACTTCTAACCTTGTTGGATGATAAGGTGGACAGGCAGGTGGGCAAATGGATAAATGAATAAGTGGCAGGGCAGGTAGATGGTTGAATGAATATCTGGAAGGACAGATGGGTATGTGGGTAAAGAGGACGGGATGGATGAATGAGTCAGTGAATGAGTGAGTGTGCTGCTGTAAGAAGCACAGATGGGTGGCTGAGTTGGTCCCTCCTACACCCAGGCTTCAGATGCTTAATGGCTTAGTAACGGCAGACATCAGTGTCCCCATGGAGCCATGATATTAAAATCCCTGAAGGCTGCCTTGTCAATATCCGGGGGAGATTATCTCCGGAGCTCTGTAGCAGGAGTGGGCCTCTGACTTCCCAGGCCCTCAGCCCTGCTGGGACAGATGACACCTCCCTTTCTGAGCTTCTGCAGAGGGACCAAGCAAAGCCTGCAGAATCCTGTAGGTTCCAGCTCAGGACTCCAGGAGAAGCCTAGGGGCATGCCAGGACTGGGGCCATCAGCCAGCGTCCTGGCGGTGGGCATGGGTCCCCACCTACCCACACCCCGGCCTTCCATGCTCCCTCTGAACAGCTCCGCAGCACAGGTTTTCCTCCGTCCCTGCCATAGCTCCTGTCCAGCTCCACTGTAAGCAGCAGCCTCCTTGCCAGCCTCCGGGTACCTCTGTCCCCACCGCTTACTGCCACTGGAGGCATCCAGTGCTCCCATCCCCTACTGAAAAAAACACATGCTAAGTGAATCGGGCAGAGCGGCAGCCCAGCCCTTGGGTCCCTCACCCCACCCCCAGGGTCACTGCAGGGCTCGCTTCTGCTCTTAGGTCCCACTTTGTTGGGGGTAGGACCCCTTCACACCCTCAAAATTAGCAAGCACCTCTGAAAGCATGTGTTTCTGTAGGTTTTATTATCCATGTTGACAGTGTTAGAAACAAAATGTACATTAAAAATATTAACGTGTTTAAAAATTACACATTGACGGGTATAACATTTTTATGAAACTGTATTTTCTAACACCCCCCCCCCAAAAAAAAAACAAGAGTGAGAAGCAGGGTCAGTGTCATACGGTTGCAGATCTCTTTCTGAATAGCAGCCAGTGGAATCTCAGGTGCCCCTGGGTTCAGCCTGTTGCCTCATGTAGCTTTGGCTGAAGTTGAAAACAATCCCAGGGCCTTGTGTGCTCCCTGAAACGGTTGTGGGGATCCCAGAGGCCTTGGGGTTTTGTGAGGATTAAATGACACAATGTATATTATTTACAGAACGTCACACCTGATTCCCAGGGGTGACTCAGAAAACAATGTGAGGACAGCACTGGGAACCACAGCCCCTGATATCTGCCATGCCAGCCCCACTCCCCGGGCTGTCGTTTTTTGTCCCCATCTACTCACACCTTCCAGGCAGGCTTCCTGGATTGACTGCACCTCTTTCTTCCTCCCACATTTGCCTCCTGGCGGTCAGGACTCACTTCCAGTGACGCCTCCTTCCTCCCACCCTGCCCTATCGTCCCCCACCCCTGTTGACGCTGTCACCTCGAGACCCACAGGGAAAGGACACAGTTACTTCCCTCAGCACTGCGTAGTGGGCACAGTGATCAAGAGGTCCCCTCAAGGCTCAGGCAGGCCTGGCCGTGCACGTTCAAGTGAGCCTCCATGTTAATGTCCATCGAGCAGGGATAATAGCCTCGGCCTGATGGGGCCGCAGTGAGTGCTGGGTAAATGACCCACTCAGGTTTCTGGCACACTCTGAGCACAAGGCAGCCCAGGCCCCTGTCCTCCTGGAGTTTGTCTGATGGGGGAGGCAGACATAGAACTCACACCCAGAGAGAAGGGTGGAGGGTGACCCGCCCATGTTAGGGCAGACACCACAGAGGTGGGAGTGGTGGGTGATAGAGCTCTTAAGGCTGAGAGGCCTCTGGGGAGGACGGGGGGACCCGGCACATCCCAGGGAGGCTTTGAGGGATCTAAATGCAGGGACAAGCCCTTAGATGGAAAGGGATAAAGAATACCAAGAATAAGCCCCCGCCAGGAGCTGTGGGGTGAAGGACCTGGCAGGGTCACAGGGAGCCAGGGTCCCCCAGGTAAGAGGCCCAGGCTGGAGCAGGCAGTCAAGGGGAGAGCGCATCCCCGAGGCTTGGGAGTGAGTTGTCGGAACACCAGGAGGGTTGGTCTATGTTAAGGCCCTGCATGGAGCAGGGGGCTCGGAACACATATATCCAGGGAATGAATTCCTTCCCCTTAGGAGAAGGCATGACAGCAGTGACAGTCTCCCCGCTAACGCCATGCACATATTGGTCCCACACGACCGGGTGACTGTCCACTTGTACAAGCACGTGGCTCTGGGAGTCACCACCCTCCCAGGCCTGTTCCTGGGCCCCAGCTGGGCTGGAACCAGTTCCCCCAGTTTCCCTGGTCCCCTGTCCCCCCAGGTGCTCCCAGCTTCTCTCTCCCAGGCTCCACATGCATACAAAGCCCTCAAGGCACACAGGCCTCCCAAGCCTGGCTCTGTGCACGCGTGTTTGTTCTCATGGTTGGACAGCAAGTCCCTGGAAGGAGGAGCTGGGCACGTCATCGTGTGCTGTGTGGTCTGGCCCAGGACAGGGACCGGGACCAATCTGCCTGGAGGGTCAGGCGCACAGGGCAGGGAACTGAACGCAGCAGGCCATGGGGCCAATGGTGGCTCTGGGGCAAGGAAAGGGAAGGAGCCAGAGAGATGAAGACAGGCCTTCACCCCTGTCCTCTGCCTCCTCCTCTTCCTTCCCCCCGCATCAGCCTGGCCATCACTGAGGAGGCTTTGTCCAGCCAGTGTCTTTGCAGAGCAACCTCCCGGATGCTCTCCAAAGAAACCCACACCCCCTCGAGGCCCGAATGGCAACTTCTTCTCACAGTCCCTCCAGAGACACCTTCTTCCTTACCACACTCCATCCTGCACTTCACACGCAACTGCTAAGCATCTCTGCACAGCAGGCCTTGCTCCAGGGGTGAGCAGGGGGACCATGAGCTGTGCTGAGTTGAGGAGGGTGACACCCCTCCCAGGGGCCCCACACCTGTCCTCTGCCATCGCTCAGGCACACTTGCATGGCCATGAGCGATGTCCTGCCGTGATGCCCACCATCACGCCAAGGCTAACTAGAGAAAGGATAGCATCCTCAGCTGGCCAGTGCCCAAGCTGGGTGCACAGTAGGTGCTCAGTAAAGCAACAGAGGTAGAAAAAGAGGGAAGGAGGAAGGGAGGGACAGGTAGCAGCTGAGCTTTCTCTGCAGAGACGCCGTCCTCTGGGCTGGCTGTCCATGGAGGCTGGCTAAGCCGTCCCTGAGTCAGCAAGCGCCTGCCTGTGTGCGTGGGGCTGTGGGTGGCAGGGCGGTGGGCTGAGGCATTCTCATGCCAAGCAGGCGCTGCTCTGTCCTCGCCGCCCGCACAGTTCTCGCTGCTGCTTCTGAAAATGTCAACTTCTTATCTCGCCAGAATTTTTCCTGACTTGGAGAATTCAATAAAACAGCTGAGTAACACTTAAAATAATAATGAAGCTCTGTATTTCTGCAACTCCCGGCTGGCTCTGGAGAGCTGGGGCTGCCTTTCCACGACGATCAATCTTCATTTTCACGCCAGGCAGACAGCTCTGCTGGGCTGGGCTCACCCCGCAGCCCAAGGGAATTGGCAGGTCCCTGGGACACTGAGGCTCCCACCTGCCCATCAGAGCACTTGTGAGAGGGGAGGCCTCCGAGGTGCAATGCAAGAGTCCTGAGCTTCCCCCACACAGCCACCTGCCCCCCAGTCCACCCACCCTACTACTCATGCTCCCCTCTGACCCTCGCCCATAACTTCCTGTCCACCTCACTAACCCTCCAAATCCCAGCTTGGGGCCCAGTCGGCCCTCCCTGACCCCTGGACTTTGGACAGGCTGGGCAATGCAGAACCCCAGGTCCATCCGAGCAGCACTTAGAACCTGGGTGGGAGGAGGGCTGGATTGCCAATTCCTCCAATCTGCAGAGGGTGGAACTGAGGCCCAGAGCGGGCCTTTGCCCTCACCAGCTGCCAGCCATGTGCTCCACAGGTATTATGTGCTGAGCAGAGAGGACGAGGCCTGGGAGATGGGGGCTCGCCCAGGACCCGAGGGCTGCCAGTGGCTGACTCCAAGCATAGGTGGGCTTTCCACTAAGATCTGGTGGTCTTTTCTGACCTTGCAGGTGGGACTCCGCTCTGAGGGGCCTGGGCCCTGACAGAGGTCGCCCTGCCTCGGGGCAGCCCAGGCAGCGTGGAAGGGACTGGGCAGGCTAGGCCTCCAGTCCAGCTCTGCCCCCAGTCCAGCTCTGCCTCCAGTCCAGCACTGTCCCCAGTCCAGCACTGCCCCCAGTCCAGCTCTGCCCCGAGTGCAGCTCTGCCCCCAGTCCAGCTCTGCCCCCAGTTCAGCTCCGCCCCCAGTCCAGCTCCGCCCCAGTCCAGCACCGCCCCCAGTCCAGCTCCGCCCCCAGTCCAGCACCGCCCCCAGTCTTGCTCCGCCTCCAGTCCAGCACCGCCTCCAGTCCATCACCGCCCCCAGTCCAGCTCCGCCCCCAGTCCAGCGCCGCCCCCAGTCCAGCTCGCCCCCCAGTCCAGCTCCGCCCCCAGTCCCGCGCCCCCCCCCGTCCCGCACCCCCCCCCGGCCCGCTCGCCCGCCAGGCCAGCGGCGCCCGCCGGACCCCGCCGCCGCCCCCCCGGC
>CAUYQU010000151.1:0-55176 GCA_963574635.1 Cheracebus regulus
TTAACATTTCGTTAAATCTTCTTTCAAGGTTCTTAGTTTCTTTGCATTGGGTTAGAACATATTCTTTTAGCTCACAGAAGTTTCTTATTATCCACCTTCTGAAGCCTGATTCTGTGAGTTCATCACACTCATCCTCCATCAAGGCTTGTTCTCTTGCTGATGAGGAGCTGCGATCCCCTGTAGGCGGAGAGGCATTCTGATTTCGGGTGTTCTCAGCCTTTTTGCACTAGTTTCTTCCCATTTTTGTGGATTTATCCACCTGTCGTCTTTGTAATTGCCGACTTTCAGATTGGGTCTCTGAGTGGACGTCCGGCTTGTTGGTGATGAAGTTTTTTCTGTTTCTTAATTTTCCTTTGGGGGGTGCCCCTTCCCCCACAGAGCTGGGCCTTCCCGGGTTCAGCTGTGGTTGCTCTCAGTTCTCAGCTCTTCCAATTGCTGTTCTCCTTGTGGGGATGGGACCAGCGGAGCCTTTGGGCACCCAGTCCCGTACACTCTGCACCGAGAAACACCGCGCTGGCCAAAAGAGTCATGCTGGCGACCCAAGTGGCTCCTTCGCCGGGAATCTCCCTGTCTGTGGGCATCAAAAATTCGTCTGCAATTGCGGCATCCACTCGCTCTCTGCGCTTTCACTGGGAGCTACAATTCTGAGCTGCTGCTATGTGGCCATCTTGGATCTCTCTCCGCCCGGTGATGAAGTTTTTTTGTTTCTTAGTTTTCCTTTGGCAGACGCCCCTTCCCTACAGAGCCGGACCTTCCCGGGTTCGCTGTGCTTGCTGTGAAACTCTCAGTCCTCAGCGCTTCCAATTGCTGTTTTCCTTGTGGGGATGGGACCAGCCGAACCCGACCGCCCCGTATACTCCGCACCGGGAAGCGCCGCGCTGGCGCGCCGGCAAAACAGCCACGCCGGCCAAAAGAGTCGCGCTGGCAACCCGTGTGGCTCCTCTGCCAGGAATCTCTCAGTCTGTGGGCAACAAAAATTCGTCAGAAAATGTGGCGTCCACTCGTTCTCTGCGCTTTCACCGGGAGCTACATTCCTGAGCTGTTGCTGATCGGCCATCTTGGATCTCTCCCCCCAAATCAAGTCATTTCTAACTCATATGGTGACCTTATTAAAACAATTAAGTTTCTCTTCATTTAATCAAGTTGTTTTTAACCAGATGGAAGAAGGGATTTATTTGATTGAACTTTTTTATAGCCAGCAAGGACACGTTAGTCTTACAAATATCATGGGTATGGTATCTCTGTTTTAACAGTAGTTTCCCAGCTCAACAACTGTCAGATGATCCATGTGGCTTTGTCTTTCCTAAAATATTGGTCTATCTGCACAATGTAAACACATACCCAAAATGCCCAAGACACTGACACTGTTCTTTTAGGTCGTGGATGTCATCTATGCCTAGCAGCACCTTAAGAAAGGCTTGTAGCAAATTACAGAATTCTTCAAAAAATTTTTTTGATATTCAAGTGCAGCAGTGAGAAGGAAGGGAATACAGAATTCTTATATAAGTTCAATTTCCTATGCAGGAGGTCTTAATGTGCCACAGAGACATTTCTGGAAAACCAGGATGAGACTGTGGGTAGAACATCATAGTCTAGCACCGTCCAAAAGAAACATAATGTGAGCCACATATGCAATTTTAAATGTTCTAGTACCCACATTTTTAAAAGCACAAATAGGTGAAATTAATTTTAATAACTGTTTAACCCAGTATATCTAAAATATCATTTCACTAATTACTAATGAGAATTTACTTTTCTGTTATTGTCTAAGTATTTAAAATTCAGATGCATTTTGTACTTACATTTCAATTCAACAAGCCACATTTCAAATGGTCATTTAACCACATGAGGTTATTGTCTGTGTCATGGACAGTACGGTCAAATGAACACATTTCTAGATGCTTCCCTTAGCCCAACTTTACCTCAATTCTAATTTTCTAATTTTCAGCCTTACCCTCTGATCTCCATAAGCAACTTTTTCAAAATGCCTCTGGGGTTTCATTCACTCCATTCTCTTTTTCTCCACACTCTCTCCCTGGGTCCTAAAGCTTTAAATTTCTTTTATATGCTAATGACTCAAATTTCTATCCCTCACCCAGAACTCTATGCTGAGCTCCTAATTACATATTCAACATTTCCTCTGTATGTCTAATAGATGCTGAAAACGTAGCGTGATCAAATAGGTATTGTTTACGAACCCCAATGTCACCACATTTACTCCTCCATCAGCTTCTCCCTGGCAAAAAAGTGGCACCACTACCTACCCAGTTGTTTGCCTAAATACCTCTCCTTGCCCCATCCCACATCCAATCCATCAGCCACTTCTGTCGGCTCTACCTTCATAACGCATCTCTATTCAAACTCCTTCTCTTCACCTCCATTATCATAACCCAAGTCTATGACCTTATTATCTCCCTCTGGATTATAGCAACCTTCTGCTAATTAGCCAACTGTCCATAGTCTATTTGCTATTTAGCAACTAGATTGGTCTTCAGAGCACAAAACGTATCATATCTTTTTCCCTGCTTCCAACTCTTTCATTGCTAATGGAGGACATAAAAAGACAATCAACCTCATTAGTCATTAAGGAAATGCATATTCAGTCCACAGTGGGATATAGTTGCATACCCACTAGAATGGTCACCATAAATACAACAGACAACAACAAATGTTAGTGAGTACATTGAGAAATGAGAAGCTTCATACATTCCTGGTGAGAACATAAAATGGTGCAGTCACTTTGGAAAACAGTTTGGCAGTGTCTGAAACTCCTATATAACCCAGCAATTCCATTTATAGGTATGTATCCAAGAGGAATGAAAGAAAACATGTCCACATAAAGACTTGCACACAACTGTTCCTAGCAGCATTCATTATTCACAATAGTCAAAACCTGGAAACAACCTACCGGTTCATCAACAGATAAATGAATAAACAAATTGTAGCATATCCATACAATGGAGAACTGTTCAGCAATATAAAACAACAGACTACTAACACATGCTACCTAACCTCAAAAATGTTATGCCTGGTGAAAGAGGCCAGACACCAGAGTTCATATATTGTATGATTTTATTTATAGAAGTGTCCAGAAAGGGCAAATTTAGAGAGGCAGAATGTAGATTAGCAGTTGTATGGAAAAAGGAATAACTGTTAGTGGGCTGAAGGATCTTATTGGAAGGATAAGAATGTTCTAAAACTGATTTATGGTGATGGTTGCTCTCCTCAAATTACAAAAAGCATTGAATTGCACACTCAAAACAGTTGAATTTATAATCTGTAAAATATACCTTAGTAAAGATGTTTCAAAAAACAAATAAACAAAACTTCTCATTACACTTGGAATAAAACCCAAACCAAAACTCATCATGGCCCATAAAGTTCTACGTGATTGGCTTCCTCCTACCTCTTGGACCCTGTCTCCTACCAGCCTTGTCTTTGTTCCCTGCGTTCCAGCTACATTGGTCTGCTTTTGTACCCCTTGAACATGCCAAGTTCATTGCTATCTCAAGGGGCTTGTTCCTCTGCTAGGGTGGCTCTCTTCCCAGTGCTCTCAGGCCTTCTTCTCAACATTCAGATCTCAATCCAGAGAACTTCCCCAACTCCACCTGCGCTGAAGCAGCAGCCCCTCTCCCACCACAGCTCAAGTCACCCTCTGCAACTTGACCTATTTTATCCTCTTCATGGCAATCTCCCACACCTAAAATTATCTTTGTTGCTATGTCCTCACATGTTTACCACCCGTCTCCCTCTGTTAGCCCAGAAATTCCCCATTGCAGGACTCACCTCCCTTTTTAAAAGATGTGTTCAGAACAGCAGGTTCTGACACACAGAAAGTGCTTACTGAGGGAGACAAACTGGCTAACTTGCTGAATGTTCTTGGATGTTTTACTTAATCCGCTGAGCCTCAAATTATTCTTCTGTAAAAAACGTATAATAATTATATCTCTTTCTCACCTCATGAGACTGTTTGTGAAGCTTGCATCAGAATTATGTGAAATCTCTCTGTACACAAAGCTAGCTGTTACTACTTTTATGAGAAGATTACTTCATGATTACTTTGGACCATCCTTCTGTTTACATATTTCAGGGTCAAAAAACTACTGTCAATGAATGGCTGAGTTGTACATTCTCTGCATGCTGGAGTCAGGGAGACAAAGCAAGTACAACCAGCTGTTCTACGTGGGGTATGCGAGGAAGCCAACGCTCTACTGAGGCATAGGACAAACAGTACCTTTCCTGTCCCTTAATTCCATAAATGAAGGAAGACTGCATATAGTCTCTCACAGGAAAACCAGATAGGTTTCCTATGAGAGACTATATGTCCTTCTGGTGACAATGACAAAGCTGTAGGGAAGTCCATCTGTTTTTTGCCCTCTGTTTTTGCCATGAAAGGGAGGACAAGGATGCAGCACTTGCCACACTTGCTGCATATGTAAAAACCAAAATTCTAAGTGGAAGAAACTGGACATCAAAACTGGTTCATTTCACATAAGCCACTAAATGGATATCAGAGTGTAATAAATTTTCTCTGCCTCTTAACTAAGCTGCTGAATCTGAACTTGTTCCTAACTTTTGCTGCCTTCCTTCCTACCTTCCTTCCTTCTCTCCTCCCTCCCTCCCATCCCTTCCTTCCCTCCTTCCCTTCCCTCCCTCCTTCCCTTCCCCTTTCTTCCCTTCCTTCCTTCCTTCTTTCCTTCCTTCCTCTCTCCCTCCCTCCCTCCCTCCCTTTCCCTCCTTCCTTCCTTCTTTCTCTTCCTCTCTTTCTCTTTATTCTTGCTTTTGATTTTTAAAATGTGTAACTTTGCTAAATGTTCTCTTGAGAATTATTCTGACAGTAATCTAAATATTTCTCTCAAACTAAAATACAGGTTCCCAACTGGCTCAATATTTTAAAACTTTAATCCCTCTGTAAATTCTTTAATGCAACAAGACTTTCTTGCACTTAAAATTGTCATTTTCTTGTTGTCCTCTAACTTGAATATTAGTTTTTCCAGGAATCAAATACTTTGTTCAAAATACTTTTTTCTTAAAATTTTGAAGTGATTCCCTAGTGTCTGTTAGTCTTCAGTGTTTTTGATGAGAAGTCTGATGCCACATTGATTCTCCTGTTTAAGTAATCTTTCTTCCCCCTACACTCTCTGGAAACTTTCTCTTCATCCTTAGTGTCTGAAATTTCATCAAGATGTGTCTATTCCAACCTGCTTAGCATTTTATGGGTACTTTTAATCTGAAAATGTGTCACCGTTCGGCTCTGAGAATTTTTCTTATATTATTTCTTTGATTTTTTCTCCCAGCCATTTCTAGTATTCTCCTCTTCTGGAGTTCCTCCTAAAACATCTCATTCCCTTACTAATATATATTTTCTACATTATTTGGGCTATAGTTTCCTCTGCCAATGTGACCACATCAGCTTTGCTCTTTCAGGGCTTCTTCAAATTTTCTGATATGCTCCTGACACAATACTTCCTCTTTTCCAGAGCTGACTGTGTATGTATGTTTGTTTTAAGCTGTTTCCTGAGATCAGCAGTCCTTAAATAAACTTAAGCATATACCCTGGGGCTTGTCAAAACACGACTGCCCAGGCTCTCCGCAGAGTGTCTGATCCATTATGTCTAAGATGGGCCTTTCTGATCAGTTCCAAAGTACTACTGACACTGCTGGTTGAGAGACCACTCTGAGATAACCACTGATTATCTCTGCCACATCCCCTGTAGCTCAGCCTTGTATAGTTTTATGCATGTTCAGTGGATGTTTATTTGCCAATTGGCTCACTTAATGCAGAAGTTTCCCAAAGATCTCAGACAGTCTGATAACTCTAAAATAAGATTTCAAAAAGCAAGCCAGTCATCAGACATTCAACACCTCTAATTCTGATCAATGGAAACTAGATCATTTTATTATCATTTTGAAATTGTATATAAAAATACGCTTTGCAGTTTGGAGAGAAGCTAAGTCAAAACTAATTTCTCTTCTCACTGTACCAATTACTGATTATCCATCTAACCATGACATTTCAGCTCAAATATAAATTTGGGGAAAGATGTGGCATAGACTGCTTACTCACTCTCTGCACAAAATCATCTATGTGAGAGGTTTTCTCCTTGGGTCACTTCAGCATGATACAATTTTATTTCCATCTGTGTTGCAGCAAAACTGAAAATCAAGAAGATCATTTAAAATTGTGTGTGATAAAAAGATCCTTATTAATTCAAATATTTGCAATGGGAAATAACCAATTAATGTGATTTGGCACTTTAGCAATAAGCCAAAACTTGTGCTTTCCTATGTGTGATACAGAATCTAGTTTTTGGCACAATATAGATGCTTTGAAATGTCTTAAATTATGATTGAAAATTTCAGGAAAGTAAATGCTAAGTGTGACTCTGTAAGGGGTTTGCTAGCTACACCTGGGAAAGTCACTTGCTTTCTATTTCCATTTCTATATTTCTGATATAGGAACAGCAGTTTTTCTTATGCATAACATGTTTACTGAGGATGTATTTAATTGTTAAGCAACATACTTCTTCCAAGTTATTGCCTGAAAGATGCTAGATTCCTCACCAGAACAGGTTGTCCCCTTTCATCAAGAGTGCAGCTTCTGAAGGTGTGGGTACCCACGGAGGTAAAGGAAGTTGTCACCAGTCCCAGCTAGCTCATTTTACATCCAATTCCTGAGTGAGTAATGATCGCCAGTATCAGAGATAGTCAAGAAATGCCCCTTTGAAAAGATTTAAAATATAATATTCAATGCTGGCCTGAGCCCAGTGTTAATAGGAATGAAAACTGATACATCATTTCTGGAAAGCAGTTTGGCAGGAATCATCAAGCTCCGTAGAAATTCATTTCCTTTAATTTAGTAATCGCCTTTCTAGGAATCCATTCCCAGGAAATGGCAGAGATACTGACAAATATTTGTATGCACAGAGAGTTGCTGCAGCACTGTTTGTGATAGAGAAAAATGGAAAACATCTTAAGTTAACAGTAATGGAACAGTTAAATAAATAATGGTTCATTAGAATTTCTTCTAAATTAGTTTGGAAGAATATCCCATGATATAGTAAACTGCTCTTGCCATCATGTTCAGTATGATGGGAAACCAATAAAACCATAAGATCCTATGTTGGAATGCACTGTGTCGACTTGGTTAAGCTGGAAACTATGGGTTCCAGAGTTCTGTTCCCTATATGGGCTAAAGCTGGTTCAAGAGGAGCTCATGAAATTTAGAGGTGACAAAGTGGCCATTGCTTTCTGCAGGTATTTTCAGTCAGTTGTAGTAAGGACAGACAAAGGAGTATCTAGTGGGGTCCAGCTCTCCTCCACTCTGTGTCCAGCTCTTCTTGTTTCTAGCCCCGCTGACCAACCAACAGCAGTCCCAGGCCCAGCACCCGATGCCTGCAGATCCCTAGAGCACCTAACTACCAAGGCAGCAGCTTTCAACAGACTTCTCCAGAGATGCTCCCTTGGTGGTCTTCCTTTGCGGCTGCATATGTGCATTTGTTTCCTGGCGCTCCTACAACAAATTACCACAAACTTGGTGGCTTAAAACAATGCAAAGTTATTTTCTTGCAGTTTTGAATTCCAGACGTCTGAAATCAGTTTCTCTGGGCTAATGGCAAGTTGTCAGCAGGACTAGTATCTTCTGGAGGCTCTAGGGGATAATTCATTTCCTTGCCTTTTCTAAGTTCTGGAGGCCACCTGCATGTGTTGGCTCAGGTCCCACCCTTGCATGGCTTCAGTCGTCATCACCTTTCCTACTATGGTAGTCACATCCTTCTGCCTCCCTCTTATAAGGACGGTTGCTGTCACATTGGACCCACCTGAATAATCCAGGAGGAAGTACTTGGCTTCTCAGTTGACTGACGAACGACTGCTCTCATCCTCCAATGTTCCCATCTTGGGCCTTCACTTCTCTCCTCCCACGATTGTAAGGCCTAATTCCTATAAGTCCCATTAACATAGGGACTCTGCTCCCCCTGCTTCATTTTGAACTTTAATTGATAAAAATCCCAATGAGGTATAATAAAATGTACTCTTAGACATTTGTTTTTAATCCTAAAAGAATGATATCGATATGTTACCAGCACAAATCTCTGGGTGGTAGGAATACAACTGAAGAGAGGAAGAGAAGGAAGATACAGGAGAGATAGAGGAGACTGAAAGAGCAAGATCCAGAGCATCTGAGAGAAACTGGTGCATCCAGGACGAGAGACAATGCAATAGAAGGAAGCAGGAAAGGCCAGGTGTGGAAGCCGCTGCATGTGCAGGTGTGGTGGTAGGAAGTTAAGGAATTTCCTGTCATAGCTTCTACTTTCTCTGTAGGTTGAAAGGTAAGTTCACATGTTCAGACGCAGGAGGAATGGCTGGGCCTGACATTTGAGGAGAAAGAAGAGCATATGGAAAGGAGGAGAGAAGTTGCTGATAGGAGGAGGGCCATGATCTTTTGCATGGTGTTGAAAGCTCATCTGGGCAGCACCATTGGCCTGGGCCGGGGACTTTCTCTCAGCACATTCAGTAGTCTGGATACAGGGAAGAGAAGAAAGAGAGTAGAGTCATCCAGATTTGGAGTTTTCCAGGCAGGAAACAAGGGAAGGCCATGGGGCAAGGGAGTTTAAGGTCTCTAACGTAATGTATCTCCTTGCTCTTCCAGGATTTAGATGAGGAAATAGAAGCTCTGGGAGTTGAAGTGACTTTCCCAAAACCACAGGACTGGTGGAGGGCATCACTAGAACTAAACTCAGGTCTCCTGAGCAAAAAGTAGAGCTGTTCTGCTCCAGCAGAGTGTGGGGTTGCTCAAAGTGTGGTCTCCTTACCAAGTCCGAATCACCTGGAGCAGGGGAGGGTACTTTCTGTTAAAATGCAGATTCCTAGGCCCTGGCCCAGCTCTCCTGATTCAGAAACACAGGATGAGTGGCGCAGGAGCTTAATAAGCATCTCCAGTGATTCTGAAGCACACTAAGGTTTAAGAGCTGTATTAGGGCAGAGTGCCTGTCTTATGGATGAAATACAACAGCAGAATTATGGTGGGGAGGGCCAGGGAGAAAGGGATACACATAGTTCAACATGGAAAGGCAAAATATATAAAATTCTCAAGAAAAGGGGAGGGGAGGGGAAGGCAGGTAAGGGCATAATGAAGGTCAATAGATGCCAAATGGGGGGTAGGTCTGCTAGGATGGAGGGAGCTTATGTCAAGAAATGGACTGGAGCTGAAAAGGAGAACCAAAGACAAATCCTACCCTTTTCCCACAGCATTTTGTTTCTTCTCTTGGTGAAGCTTCAAAGCGTTCAGAATCCAAGCAATATCCACGCTTCTAAGGAAGTGTGCTTCTAAGTAAGTGTTAATGAAATTCAACATCCTCTCAGTTTTCCTACTAACTAAATATCAAAAGCAAAGGAACGACCACAGACTCAACGGGCTCTAACTCCAGACCTAGAGTGAGGATAGGCAGGGCTCCCTGACTCCCGTATGGCCAGTAATGAAACGTTGTGTGCCGTCAGCTGGCAAGGAGACTGTAACTGATTCAAAAATAACAAGGTCTAAAACCCACACCAATTGGTAAAAAGAACAGATGTACCTCCCTCGGGAAGTAAGCCTCCTGATATTTCACTTTAAGATGTCTAAGCTAGAAGTTGATTTCATGCAGTAGAGATTTGAAAGGAAAAGCTCTCTTGATCTCTACAGCAAATTTACCTAAAATATATATAATTAAACTCATATATCTAAAACTCATTTCGACCTATAAAACACCCTGGACCCACAGGCTGTTGGCCAAGGTGGAATAGGATTCTCCCCTCTTCCTCATCCCCTCCTTGGCCAGCTCACCAAATCCAGTCCAGGTAACTGTCTAGTCCATCATCCCTTGCCTGAGTCCACACCGCCATCTTCTCTACCCTCGTTTATTACATCAGCCTCCCCTTGGTCTTCCTGCCTCCAGTCTTTTTCTTCCAATTGATCCTCCAGAAATCCAATCTTGTTTCAGTCCTGTTCAAAGGCCTTTATTATTTCCTCTTCTTCCATTGCCTTCAAGATCAAGCCTGGACTCCTTGTTGAACGTATAAAGTTCTCCACTTTCATACCCCTGCTTACTCTTCCACCCCATTCCATCCCACTTCTAGGCTTCTCTCTTCAGTGCAGGATGGGAAGCACCAACCCAGCTTTCCCAACCCATTGCTTCTTGTTTCCTAGCCTGTGTGTGTGTGTGTGTGTGTGTGTGTGTGAGACAGGGTCTCCCTCTGTCACCCAGGCTAGAGTGCAGGGCCACAGTCTGAGCTCACTGCAACCTCCACTTCCCGGGTTCAAGCAATTCTCCTGTCTCCACCTCCTGAGTAGCTGGAATTAAAGGCGCATGCCACCATACCTGGCTAATTTTTGTATTTTTAGTAGAGATAGGGTTTCACAATGTTGGCCAGGCTGGTCTCGAACTCATGACCTCAGGTGATCTACCTGCCTCAGCCTCCTAAAGTGCTGGGATTACAGGCATGAGCCACAGCGCCTGGCCTCTCCTAGCCTTTGTATATGCTGTTTCCCTTTACAGAACACACCCTCTTCCTGTTCTTGGCTTTCTCTGGCTTACTGACACTTTTTCCATAGGTCTCAGCCTTGGTAAGATCTTCGTAGGAAAACTTCCCTGACCACCTCCCAATATATCTCACATTTTAAGTGTTAATGAAATTGAATAATAACAGAATGCTAATTTAACAACATTGTATAAAACTTATTCATTATTTTATATATTTATATATATTTACAAATATATTTACATATATATTTTTATTTTTTAATATGGAACTACAAAATATCTTAGAGAAAGTTCCCAGATTATTTTGAAGTAATCAACTTTCGAAAACTTGTGCACTAGTCACATGGTTCCATAATTGTCTGACTCCCTCACCAGACGACAAGCTCCTCGGGGACAGGAACGCTGCCTTTTGTTGTATCTCCAGTGCCTAGTACTGTAGTTGCTGATTGTACTTAACAAAACTTTAAATGCTTTGAACTTTTCTGGATTAAGTAACCTTTCCCTATGATCCCATAGCACCCACCCGCTGCCTACATACCACTATCTTCAGAGGTCAGTCCCTTAACCATTAGACCACCGGAGATTCACGTTCGTACCACTATCTTAGCACTCGTCACATGGTTCTATAATTGTCTGACTCCCTCACTAGACTATAAGCTCCCTGGGGATAGGAACACTGCCTTTTGTTGCATCTCCAGTGCCTAATACAGTGCTGATTATAACCTGCATGATACTCAGCAAGCAGTGATTAAAGGGCAACACCCCGATCTACCGATGTCTACCTGGAAGGGTGTTGAATGTTCTTACACAATTGTCATAGACTGCCCATTTCTGAGCAATGACAAAGGGCTTTCTTTACACTTAGGCCTCTGAACAGGAGATGACTCTTCTGCTTCAAAGGTTTTTAGAACACCCCACCCAAAGCTATAGAGCTGAGAAAGAAATCCCACAGAGAGAACAATTGGAGCATTCTCATAAACAAGACCTACAACAGACCTTCCCAAGGTTAAAAAAACAAAGTCTTATTCTCTGAAGTTAGTAATAAGGGACCTGCAATAAGGAAAGCATCTCTAAAAACATCAAAGGAAGCAACAACATGGATACAGTACTATGTTGGAAGAAAGTAACCTAGCCTGCACTGAACTTTTCTCATGGTTACAACAGTTAAAGAAGAATTACCAATTCTTAGGTGAGAAGAAATTAGACTTGTACTGACTCACTGTGGAGCTTTTATTGTTTGTGTACTATAGAATGAATCAGTAAATACACAGTTTTCATTTGTAGATTTGGTTACTCTCAACAAAGCTTTGTGTTAAACAAACAAGCTAGTTATCATTATAATAGACACCTAGACCCCAGAACTCCCACCAGATAATCAGAATCAAAACTCAAGTCTTCAGAATGGTCAAAACCAGATAAGCAAGCCGTCTATCCCCAACTACCAACATGTGCATACTTCCTATCCCACATTCCTCATCAGGCTGGGTCTTATTAGAGTTCATTTCAAGCTCAGTGTTTAAGATGCACACGTAATTAATGCTCAAGATTTGTTGAAAGAATGAGTGAATGAATAAATGATTGAAATTCTCATGATACCTGCCAACATGTCAGGTTCTACATCTTAACATTTTATACCTTGTACTACTTTCTCCATCACAAGCATAAATCTTATAAATGGATTTCATGTATTTCTACTCTGTTATATTAACAGCTAGATGTAGCTCTAATGCCAAAGACTGTATTTTCTTCCACCATTAATCTTTCTCCAGCTTGTGAGCTGGAACAGTCATAATGATGGGAGTTGTCATAATGAACCCAAACAGTAATTGTAATAAGAAAACGGAGAAAGAAAATTGAAAAAGAAAACGTCTCTCCCACGGCACCACAGATAAATGACCCTATTCTCTCCTGACTCCAAATCCACACGGTTGTATTTGTTCTTGTCAAGATCATTAGGTACCAAAAGACCATTTGACATTAGTGAGAATGATATTTTTAATAAGAGTAATATATTGATGTTAAAAGAACATATCTCTTCTTTCTGTAGGTTCCTGTCCAGTCTGCAAAACATTAAGGGTTAAAAATGCATTCAAAATACTTAATATAAAGTGGGTATGAATGAGACCTGAAAGCAAGTAACCTGTCTCAGCCAATTTTCTTAAACCGAGATAAGCAATTACTTCTAATAAAGCAATCAAGGTCTTGAAAAAGAGCAGGTTTTGTGCTAACTTAGTTAAATACTAATTTGGAGATTTAAAAGACCCTTTCCACTGCTCTTTCTCCTTTTAAAAAAAGAAAAAGATGTTTTCAAAGTCATTCCCAGTCACAGTGATAAGTTACATCTTCCTGTCATTCTCAAGCATTTAATGTACAATAAGAATTTCTAGACAATATAAAGAAATTTATAAGACTGCTACATCATCCTGTCACCCTCTAGGTCCTGATGGATTTAGTAATGAGTTCCACGATGAGATTCCAGACAAATGAGGTAATTAAGTGCTTGATCCAGAGGAAAAAGTATGGCAGCCTTCTGAAGTGCCAAGAACTTGTCTTGGAACGATTGCTTTTAACCATTCCAGCTATTTACCAGTGACACTGGAAAAAGGTGTTAATATGTGAAACCAATCTTAATTTCACATTGTCCTGCACTGCCTACGTCCTTGCCTCTGTGCTCTGCCTCCCTCCAGGTAAGTTAATGACCTTGTTCTAATATTTATTCTTTGTTTTAGGAGAGTGAAACACATTGTTAAAATGGAGAAATTTGTTCTCTACCAATCTTTCTCTTTGTTTTACCTAACTTCCTTAACATGACTACTTTAAATTCAACCCAATTCTTAGATAAAAAGATGAAATTAGAGAAGTACTTGGTAAAGTTCAAGATTCTTAACTGAAATTGTTACGGGAAAGGGATCCCCATCCAGGCCTCAAGACAGAATCCTTGGATCTCACACAAGAAAGAATTCAGGGCTAGTCCATAGAGTAAAGTGAAAGCAAGTTAATTAGGAAAGTAAAGGAATAAAGAATGGTTACTCCATAGACCGAGCAGCCCCAACGGCAGCTGGTTGACCATTTTTATAGTTATTACTTGATTATGTGCTAAACAAGGGCATATTATTCATGTCTCCCCTTTTTAGACCATATAGAGTAGCTTCCTTCTGTTTCCATGGCATTTGTAATTTGTCATGGTGCCGGTAGGAGTATAGCAGTGAGGACGACCAGAGATTACTCTTGTGGTCATCTTGGTTTTCATGGGTTTTGGCAGCTTTCTTTACTGCGAGCTTTTTTATCAGCAAGGTGTTTATGACCTGTATCCTGTGCTGACCTCCTATCTCACCCTGTGATTTAGAATGCCTTAACCCTCTGTGAATGCAGCCCGGTAGGTCTCATCCTCATTTTACCTAGCTCCTATTTAAGATGAAGTTGCTCTGGTTCAAAGGCCTCTGACAGAATCACCTGGGGAACTCCTAAAACAGTCTGATGTCCAGCTCCACCCCAGGCCAATTGTGTCCAACTATCAGGGGCTGGCTCAGGGATCTCTTTCTAAAGTCCTCCAAGTGGTGCCGAAGTGCAGCCAGCACTGAGGATCTTTAGGGAAGTAGAGTTGAGTAAATGAGGTGTGCTTCAGGTTTTCAAAAAGGCAGTCCGTTTAGTACAACTGCCCTGGCGCAGCCTTGAGTCTGGAGATGGGGGCCTCTGGTAACCTGTGGCATTAACAGATGATGTATATCTTAGGAAATTGTCGTGTAAAGACTTTTAGTTTAATTTAGAAGTTCTTTGAAATGCAAGCACAACGCTAGCTTAAAAACCTTCAGAGACCTACTAAAATAGGAGCAATCAAACAGAAAAGTAAAGCATTGCTATGTACCCAAGGTTACCACCATCAAAGTTCTTTTACCACCTCAAGTTCTTTTTCCTCTACAGAGAAATCTGTAGAGATCTCCCTAAAGTCAAAGATTGTCGATGCAAAGCACACAAGAGTCTCCTAGGAAAATTAAGCCAATTTCTTCTTTAAGAGGAAAAAGGAGAAAAAATTCTACCCAACTTGAAGGAGATGATATTTCACTGTTACCTCACCAACGGCTGTTCCCCCAACCCAGTATAATTTTATTGACACCATAATAGTTGTAGGTGACGTGGCAGATGACCAGGAACAGTACTTTCTCCTCAGGAAGCTGGAAGTGATCTCAAGAAGGATCTCCTAGATGGCTTTTTCAAGGACTTCCCATTAAACTGAAGTAGGAACACTAGTCCAGTGCCCAGTGGGCCAAATGAATGATTATCGTGGTGGGTAAGCAACATTATATGGCCAGGTTGTATTTGCCTTTACCAGCCATGTTCTGCCAAAGTGCCAACCTTCTTGGGGTCGTTTGACTCCTGAATTCCTACTTCAAGCGTGTTTTCTATGTTTGACCTTGTCCTAAGCCCAGTTCATAGGACTGAGTGAGCTTTTCTCCACATTTTATTATCTTTTTTTTAAATCTTGAAATGCAAGCTCTCAGAGGGTAATGCCTTTGCTTTCGAGATCTCTGCAAACATTAAAGAACAAAATTCCTTTGGAAGGCAAGTGGGAACTCAGGGAGGGAGGGAGTATCGGGGGAAGAGAGGGTGGGGTGACAGAATCTTGTCTCTCTTCCTCTATTTAATGGTATCTGGTGTTTCCTCTAAATTTTCTGGTTTTGCCATTAACCAAAACATTTGGCCCAGATTTTTTGGTAATGAAAATACCCAAGGTTAGTAGGTTAATTTGTACAGATTTTCTAAAAAGATATTTTTTGCATATTGATTTTTAAAAACTTAAATTATACATGTACTGTGACTCAGACTTTCTGCTTCTAAAAGGTGTTCTGAGGAAATAATTAAATATATAAATAACACGTGCCAAGATTGGCTATAAGGATGTTCACTGCAGTGTTGTTTATGACAGAAAAAGTTTAGAAATAACCTAAATGAAGAGAGACTGGTTAAATATATATTGGCATGCTGTAATGATCACTGGATCCACAGGGTTCTTTGATGGTGCCTCAGATGTCTTAGTTCATTTTGTGTTGCAATAAAAGAACACCCAAAACTGGGTAATTTATAAAGTAAAGAAGTGTATTTGGCTCAGAGTTCTGCAGGCTGAGAAGTTCAAGGTCATGGCCCTGGCTTCTGGCAGGGATTTCATGCTGTGTTACAACATGGCAGAGAGAGGCTCAAGGGGAAGCAGACACAAGTAAAGAGAGAAACATAAGGGCCCTCTAGCCTTATAACAATGCACCCATTCCCTGAACTAAGCCAGTCTCTCTAGAATGGGAACACATTCACTACTGAAAGCTCCCCATGAATGACGGCTCTGCCTTCATGACTTAAACATCTCCTACGAGGCCCCACCTCCCAACACCAACACACTGGGGATGAAATTTCAACATGAGCTTTGGTGAGGACAAACAATCCATATCCAAACCATAGCAGGGGCAACAACTGAAGGGTGGGGAAGAAAAAAACCAGTAGGAGACGGTGTGGGTGATGCCCTGACTCTCACATTCCTTTTCAGCCTCAAAAGCTCAATTTTATCTTTCTTAATGTAGGGTGGTTCCTCTCAGGAAATTAGTTCTGCTGCCAAAAATAGTTGAAAAAGAACTGAATATTATTGGAATAGAAAGATGTTTACAGTACTTTGTAACAGGAAAAAAGCAGACTGCAAAACAGTACTTCAGTTTGATCTCATTTTTGTTTATATATATACACACACACATGCAATTTAGAAAGACACATATATGAAAATTAGATATAACAATGAACAATCTATTCTTTTGAGTAATAAGAAAAAGATTATATTTGATTTTAAAACTGTTTTCTATATGATTCTCAATATTTTAAGTTCTTCAATCATTGTGATGCCTAAGTCAATAGCTACCTACCAATTCTTTACCTTAAGATTATAACTTACATATAAGAATCTCAAAATTAAATGTACTTTCCATTTTTCAGAGCTAAAGAGACTGGGGGGTGAAGGGATACTGTGAATTATTGCAAAATTGAGAAATGGCCACAGAGACCCCAGTTTTCTCACCTCTTCAAGTTATAATGTTTCAAGTATTGCCACAGAGTCTTGCAGTTTTTCAAAGCTGGATGAATCAGGTGGTTGATAGAGAAAAACTATGTTTCTGCAGTAAAAACATAAAGTTGTTACATATTTTGTACTCACTGAAATTACAACAGCAGAAGGATGTAAATGAGAAATTAATACAACCAGAGACAGATGGAAGGTAAGTGGAACCTGGCAGGCGGGCGGAGGGGCAGCAGCTGGAGGAGCCCAGGCTGCCGGAGAGCAGCAGCTTCACTACTGAAGCATGCAAAGTGGGGGCACTTGGTTCAAGTATAAATGATCACGTGCCCATGATGGTGGTGATGACGACAATAACACTAACAGTTATGAAGAGACTGCGGTGCACCAGGCACTGTTCTCAGCACTCCGTGTATATTAGCTCTTAATCCTTACAACACTGCCATGAGGTAGAAACTACTGAAGAGGAAACTGAGGAACAGAGAGAAGACACAAGGGGTGTTGATGCCATGATTTGAAGTGCTTCATTACTTTTATTATCAGCATTCTAAATCTAAAAATACATATGAGACAATATATCTCTTTCCTGAACGTTAAAAATACTTTGTTCTGTTTTTAAAAACAAAAACAAAACAAAAAAAATACACAGAGCAGCATAATGACAAATGGCTTCTGATGCCAACAGACCTAGGTTCAAATTCTGGATCTGCTATTTTTCTCCTCTCAGAGCCTCAGTTTCCTCATATCTAAAGGGGACTAATGATACCCTGCCAAGGCACTGTGAATAAGATTTCATGTCTGAAACCTTGGTCCAGAGCATGCGGCAAGTGGGTACACAATAGACGGAAGCTGATATTGTTAGAAAATTAAACAAGTGAAGGGATTTAACTGAACAATATTTTATTTTATTACTTAAAAAAAAAACTGGTGGACCTAGGAATAAGCATCGTCGATTAGTGATTAGATAATCTATTGTCTAAGCCAGGAGACTTTAAAGAGGAGAAGGGTCCTATTAAGCATTTCCTGAGGTTGGGCGCAGTGGCTCATGCCTATAATCCAAGCACTCTGGGAGGTCGAGGTGGTCGGATCACTTGAGGTCAGAAGTTTGAGACTCACCTGGCCAACATGGCAAATTCCCATACCTACTGAAAATACAAAACTTAGCCAGGTGTGGTGAAAGGTACCTGTAATCCCAGCTACTCAGGAGGCTGAGGCAGGAGAATTGCTTGAACAAAGGAGGTGGAGGGTGCAGTGAGCCAAGATCATGCCACTGCACTCCAGCCTGGTCAACAGAGCAAGACACCGTCTCAAAATAATAACAATAATAATTATTATGATCTGGGATAACAGGTGACATGGTTTGGATCTGTGTCCCCACAAAATCTCATGTCAAATTGTAGTTCCCAGTGTAATGGTGGTTGGGCCTGGTGGGAGGTGACGGGATCATGAGGGTGGAGTTCTCATGGACAGTTTAGCGCCATCCCCATCTTGGTGCTGTCCTTGTTCCTGCTTTGCCTTCTGCCGTGATTGGAAGCTTCCTGAGGCCTCGCCAGAAGCAAAAGCCGCTATGCTTCCTGTACAGCCTGCAGAACCGTGAGCCAATTAAACCTCTTTGCTTTATAAATTGTCCAGTCTCAGGTATTTATAGCAGTGCAAGAACGGACTAATACAACAAGTGTAAACAGACTCTGCCTTGGGCCAACTAGGACATGCCACATATTGGTGAGCAATGGTTCCAAGCTCACAGCTATGGGACCTTTTCTGGGCCTTCCTCTGATCCCGCTTCAGGATGGCCATTAGGCTAGAGTGGGAGGAACATCAAAGAGGAAACTTCCTCGGCCGTACATTCACAATTTTCAGGAGATTATGAATTTGTATTGCCTTCTGCTTAGATGAACTCTGTTCTTTTTATTTCTTTCTTTTTTTTTTTTTTTTTTTGAGTGAGATGGAGTCTCATCCTGTCACCCAGGCTGGAATGCAGTGGCACGATCTCAGCTCACTGCAACCTCCGCCTCCTGGGTTCAAAAAATTCTCTGTCTCAGCCTTCCGAGTAGTTGGGATTGCAGGCGCCCACCATCACGCCGGGCTAAATTTTGCCTTTTTTTTTTTTTTTTTTTGAGGCGGAGTCTCGCTCTGTCGCCCAGGCTGGAGTGCAGTGATGCGATCTCAGCTCACCGCAACCTCCACCTCCCGGGTTCAAGCAATTCTCTCCTGCCTCAGCCTCCCGAGTAACTGGGACTACAGGTGGACGCCGCCAAGGCCAGCTAATTTTTTGTCATTTTTTAATAGAAATGAGGTTTCACCGTGTTGCCCAGGCTGGTCACAAACTCCCAAGCTCAGGAAATCCGCCTACTTCATCCTCCCAAAGTGCTAGGATTATAGGCGCGAGCCACCGCGCCCTGCCTAATTTTTGTATGTTTAGTAGAGATGGGGTTTCACCATGTTGGCCAGGCTAGTCTTGAACTCCTGACCTTGTAAACTCTGTTCTTAAGAATTATCTCATCCAGAATACATGCTCTAGTACCATATTTTGTCATGTTTCCTCTCCCTCTTCGTGGTCTTGAAGGGAAAGACTATGCAAGCTAGTGTGTTGGGATGTAAAACCGAACCTCTCATGCAAACCCTTCTTCAAGAGACTCTGCAGGCCTGGTAGCTATGGTGACATCATCTCTGCAGTTTGCTTCAATGAAAGCTGTGGCCTTCTTGCACTGGCCTGCATACAGACCCACTTTGCTAGGCTTTCGTACAGCACCTCTCATTCACATCACAGGATCATAGAATATTAGTGCTTGAGGGATTCTTTAGTTCAAATGCTTCATTTCAGGCCCAGAGAGCTCAAGTGACAACTTAGCCAAGGCCACACACCAAGTTAGCTGCAGAAGAACCAGAACCCAGGACTGCACTCATAACATACTGTTCTTTCTATTATTTTACAGCTGCTTCCCTGAAAAATAGCTGTGCCAGCTTAAAGTATAATATAGTAATTCCAAAAATAACACATTACTTCAG
Source organism: Cheracebus regulus (assembly GCA_963574635.1). NCBI lineage: Eukaryota > Metazoa > Chordata > Mammalia > Primates > Pitheciidae > Cheracebus > Cheracebus regulus. The sequence continues at coordinate 19,576 of CAUYQU010000151.1, forward strand.
ACTTCTCAGGGTTATTAGTAGGAATTCAATATTCTCCTATTGTAGCCTATAGCATCCTTATAAACAGACATATTTTTCAGTTCTTATTGAGAGAAAATTAAAATTAGATTTATGAAGACACTTTAAATTCTCTACATTGGGCAGGTAATAAGGAGGCTAAGTAACACATGTGCACCAGAGACCAGATGATAAACACAGCCTCCAAAATTGGGACATTTATTTCCCAACACTGACATAGATGGGGATGCAGAAAAAAAAAGCAGATATCACAAGCTAGGGTGAGGGTGCCAAAAAGAAAAAACTGATAGCCATAGTCTGGTTGGGGTAAACAAATGAAAAGTGACCTAAGTTCATCAGTTTCTATTGTTTAAATTGTATATTTTCCACCATTCATGTTCAGTATGATGGTTTAGGATAAGGCAGGAGATTGGAGGTGAAAGACAACTGGTTAAATGCCAGTTGATGGATCACTGGGTAATGTCCAAGAACATGTTTTAAAAGAAGTACTCTGCCTTAAGTTACACATTCCTTCCTAAATGGAGAAATCAGAGAGGAAAGATGTCTTAATTGGGGAATGAGAAGATAAGAATATCAACAAATAGATTTATTTGCAAGATGTTGGGTTCCTAGACATTCTTGGCCTTGTCCTTTTTGACTTTTTCTCTTCTGACAAAAGAAATTCTAAACTAGGTGCAGTGGCTCATGCCTGTAATCTCAGCACTTTGGGAAGCTGAGGTGGGAGAATCACTTGAGGCCCTGAGTTCAAGATCATCCCGGGCAATAGTGAGGCTCTGTCTCTGCAAAATATAAAAATGAGAAAAAATTAGCCAGGCATGGTGGTGCATGCCTGTAGTCTCAGCTACTCAGAAGGCTGAGATTGGAAGATCATTTGAGCCCAAGTCTGTAGCTGCAGTGAGCTATAATGTCTCTTAAAAAAAAATTAAAGTAGTCAAGAAAAAGGAAAGAAAGAAAAGAAAAGAGATAAATGCATTAGATTGGACAGGAGGAAATAAAACTATCTATGGCAGATGATGTAATCTTATTTTTAGAAAATCTTAAAAAAATCCACCAAAAACCACTATTAGAACAAATAAGCATTTTTAGCAAGGTTTCAGGAAACAAGATCAATATTCAAAAATCAATTGTATGTCTAGCAGTAAACAACCCAAATATGAAATTAAGAAAATAATAGCATCAAAAGAATAAAGCAGGAATAAATCTAACAAAAGTAGCACAAAGACTTATATGCTAAAAACCATAAAACAATGTTTAAATAAACTAAAGAAGACCTAAATAAATGGAAAAGTATCTTCATAGATCTAAAGACATAGTATTATTAAGATGAGAAAACTACTAACACTGATCTGTACATTCAATACAATCTCCATAAAAATCCCACTGATGTTTTTGCAGAAATTGACAAGCTGATCATGAAATTCATATGGAAATATAAGAGACCCAAAAGAGCCAGGTCAATCTTGAAAGCTAAGAATAAAGTTGGAGGACTCACACTTACCAGTTTTAAAACTTACTACAAGCTACAGTAAACAAGACAGTGTCATTCTGGCATAAAAACAGACATATAGATCAATGGAATACACATGAAAATTCATTTACAATTAATTAATTTTTAGTCATAGTGCCAGATAATTCAATGGGAGAAAGAATAGTTTTTTCAACATATGGTGTTGTGACAACTAAATATTCACATCCAAGAATGAAGTTGGATCCCTACCTCACACCATATACAGAAATTAACTCAAAATGGATCATAGAGCTAAATATAAGAACTAAAATTACAAAACTCTTAGAGAAAATATGGGGGTAAATTTTTGTGACCTTGGATTAGGCAATAGCTTCTCAGATATGATACCAAAGCACAAGCAAACAATAATAAAAATAGGTTAATGAAACTTTATCACAATTAATAGGTTGTGCTTTTTTCACCAAGAAAGTGAAACCATGGAATCAGAGAAAGTATTTGTAAATAATACACCTGATAGTAGGCTTGTATTCAGAATATATAACTCAACAATAAAAGGAAAAATAACCCAATTTAAAAATGATCAAAAGGGCCAGGCTCAGTAGCTCACGCCTGAAATCCCAGCACTTTGGGAGGCTGAGGCAGGCAGATCACTTGAGGTCAGGAGTTCAAGACCAGCCTGACCAACATGGTGGAACCCCATCTCTACTAAAAATACAAAAATTAGCTGGGCATGGTGGTGTGTGCCTGTAGTACCAGCTACTCTAGAGGCTGAAGCAGAAGAATTGCTTGAAGCTGGGAGGCAGAGATTTGAACCAGTGAGCCAAGATTTGAACAGACATATTTCCAAAGAAGCTATATATATATGGCCAATAAGCACATGAAAAGATGTTTAATATCACTAACCATTGGCAAAACAGAAGTCAAAACTTCAATGGGGAAAGGACATGGGGAATTACTGTTCATCGAATACAGAGTTTCTGTTTGGGAAACAGAAACAGTTCTGGAAGTGGATAGTGCTGATGGTTGCATAACATTGTGAATGCACTTAATACCACTGAATTGTACACTATAAATGGTTACATGATAAACTTTATCTTATGTAAATTTTACCATGATGTCTTAGTTTGGGATACTACCACAAGAATAACATAGACTGAGTGGTTTAAGCAATAGCCGTTTATTTCTCATAGATCAGGTGCCAGCATGGCGAGGTTCTGGTGACAGCCCTCTTCCTGATTTCCTCACATGGCAGAGGGAGGATAAAGAAGGGGAAAGACAAACATTCAGTCCACTGCAAAAGACAAAAATTGAAAACCAGAAAGGTATGCTACTTCATAGCCACTAGACGGCTATAATGAAAATGACAAATTACAAATCTCAGCAAGAATTTGGAGAAATTGGAACTCTCATACACTCTTTGTGGGAATGTAAAATAATACAGCCACTTAGGAAAATAGTCTGGCAGTTTCTCCAACAGCTAAACAGAGTTGCCATATGACCCAGCAATTTCACTCCTAGGTATAGACCTAAGAGAGCAGAAAACATGTTCACACAGAAAACTGTACATGAGTGTTCACTATAGCATTACTTGTAATATTCCAAAAGTGAAAAGAACCCAGATATCTGTTAACTGATGAGAGGATAAACTAAATGTGGTATATCTCATACAATGGAATAATATTTGGCAATAAAAAAGAATGCAGTCCAGATACATGCTACAACGTGAATGGACCTTGAACTCATTATGCTAAGTGAAAGAATCCAATCACGAAAGACCACATGCTGTATGATTTTATTTCTATAAAATATCCAGAATGGGCAAATCCAAGGAGACAAAAAGTAGACTAGTGGTTGCCAGGAGCTGGAGGAGGGGAGTAATAAAAGTGATAGCTGATGAATACAGAGCTTGTTACTGGAGTATGAGAGTGTTTTGAAATTAGACAGTGGTGATGTCCACACAACTTTGTGAATATATGTAAACTACATCTCAATAACTATTATAATTTTACACAGGATCATCAAATTGAGTGCTGAGTAACCATGACCCCTCCAAGAGTTTAATACCCTGTAATTAAAACTCTGCTAAGTGCATTGAAAGCAAATATTTTAGGTTTGGAAAAACCACACACCTGACATATTCATTTCTCTGCCGTAGGCCATTCTTCATCATTGCCAAGTGATTCACAGCACTTTTCTCTGATGTCTTATTATATCTAAGAAGGATCAGGTAAAAGAATGGAAACCTGTAAGTCTCTGTGGGTTCTCCTGTAAAATGTAGAGAAAACAGTGATGATCACACATGTGACTCACTGCTCCACTCATCCTTGGCTTTGATGAGGCCAGAAAACCACATACTTGGGGAAATGAAACCAGGTACAACATAGCTATGGGTAAGCACAATTTGGCCAGAGAGAAGCAGTGTGTGCACATACTTAGGACTCTTTGCATTCCCAGAGCCAACTACAGAAAACTCCAGGTAAAGGAATCTCCCTACAGGAACACAAACAGTTCTACAAAGATTTAAATTATAAGCAACATGGTGCTCAGGAAAAGCCTCCACCAAACACCAGGATTTAACTGTGATTTGATCTGGGCACAAAAGATAAAACTAAGCAAATCTTGGTTCAAAATGAGCTAACAAGGGTGCATGAAGCCTCTCTGGCACTTTGGTAGAATTTGTGACATCTTTAAGCACTAAACACTACTTTAGTCATTTTTTTGTTAATGATGTCTTAGAATAAATAGACCCTAAAATGGTTTCAGATGATTGAAGAGAAGTAATGCAATATACTGGTTGAGTTCAAGGGTTTAAATGTCCTAGCACCTTTTTTTCCTACCTGTAACTTTGGGCAAATTACTTAAGTCCTTTGAGCCTATTTCCTCATTTATAACATGAGGAGAGCAAAGCATTGCCATCATAGGAGTATTGAGAGGATTACAGAAGTTATAGGCAGGTACAGTGTTCAGTACAGGCCTGGGATACAGTAAACAATCCAGAAACAGTCCTCTTGAGTGGCAGTCCTCTTTCACTGGAGCAGGGATGTGATAGGTGAGTATCTCCTCCCAGGAGCTTTGGCTCTAGGAATCCATCCCCTTCAGGTTCTGGCCTCCTTAGCCAGAATTCAAACTCAATTCTGCAGACAATGGTAAACAAGGAAGGTTTTGAAACATGCAAAAGAGGTGGTCAGATTTCTTTTAAAAGAGGGAAACAGGTAAAAGTTGCAGGATGGGTTAGGGGAAGAGTCACCAGAATGTGATTGTGTAATTCAGAAAAGGAATGACTAGGGACAGAACAAAAAGAGTAGAAGTCGACCTGGAAATATTACAACAATAATGATGTTATGCACCTTAAGAAAAACTAATATTGACTGAGCACTCCTGTGAATCAGGACCTGTGCCAAGTGCTTTCAGGTGTCTTTGTTTATTTAATCCTCATAGATCCTCAGAAAACAGATGAAGAAAAGGAGATTTTCAGAGGATAACCTGTAACTTGTATGAGGTCAAAAAGTGAATGGGATTGGAACCCAAAGGGGCTGTTACTGGAGCTGCAGAAAAATGATGACAGACTAGATTTGGTGGTGGAGAGAGAAAAAAAGATATAATGGAAAGGGAAGAACTTAAGCTGGATAAGATGCCAGAAACTGAATTAGGAAATATTTTTTCCCCTCTCTTAATTCTTACAGCAAATAACTTACATTGTTCTCCACGTTTCACAGGCAAATATATAGTCTTTCCCACCAGATCATATAACCTACCTGAGTGTAGCTTTACTTATGTCTTATTTACTATGTGCCATATGTACTCAATCAACAATTACTGAGCATCTACTGCAAGCCAGACCCTGGGCTAGGCACCAGGAACAGAAAGGTGAAGAAGACCAAAAGCCTTCTTTGACCTTAGAGATTTATAGGCCAGTGGCAGTGATAAACGATTTTGATGTGATGTTATGGTGTAACTCTAGCATTATAAATGAGGTGACCTAAGAGCCCAGGTGTAAGAGCTTATCTAGATCCAACTGAGGAAGTCATGAAAGGATTGAACAGCAATGAAACTTGAGTTACAGATTAGCATACACGTTGACATTCATTAGAGAAATAAACTGTAGAAGGGCCTTCCAGCCTGAAGAAACTATACATCCAGAGGCCAGAGTTGTTAGGTGTTTTGGGTAAAAACAAGTGAGAGTGAACAAGACAAGAGACAGGACAAGATTTAAAAGGAGCAGCCAGTTAAGTGGCTATGTGGTAGGAGATGAATAACAAGTGGGGCAAGCTTGGAGATGAATAAACAAGTAATTCGGAAAGTTACCATTAGTGACCAGCCTGTACTTACTTGACTGGCTGGGCATAACTGATGTGTGAGATGATTTAACCTGAGAATTGAGAATAGAAGCAAGATGTGGCTACCTATGAGTGGATTGCATTTCCTTATATGCATACCCTTTTGACATGACTTTGCTGCCTTCTCATCAAGAGGTGGAGTAGATTTCATCACTTGGATCTGTAATCACGTAACTAGCTTTAGCAAGTGGGTCATTAGCAAATGCGATGCAAGCAGAAGCTTGAAAACTGCTTGCACACTGGCATTTGCCATCTTCTGCTGTTCTCTGGAAATTCTTCCACCAGTGTGTGAATAAGCCTGGGCTAGCCTTTTGGAAGATGAAAGACCTATCAGATAGAAGCTCTGTGCCAGCCCTTCCTAAATAATCCAGACATGTATGAGTGATGCCAATGCAATCTAAACTCAGCTAAGCTAGTCTAGATAAGAAGTGCCCAAAAACCTCACAGAATAGTGAGAAATTATAAATTTTATTGCCTTAGCCACCAAATTTGGGGGTAATTTGTTACACAGCAAAAGCTAACTGATACACTGGCCCTATTTATTCTTTATGGAGATCACAATCAGGATCATGAACGTCAAATAGCAATTATTCACATGGATGCTTTCCTCAGACACTGGGAGGGTAAACCAGTGAGTGTGTCTTCATAGTTAGAAGCAAATCGTCTTCAAATATAGATGCCAAACATCTTACTATTTCATTCTAAGATCCCAGTGCCTTTACAATTTGCAAGTAGGTGTGAGGACTTTGCTGGACTACTTATCACCTCTCTAATGACACCTTTTCTGGAGACATTGAGTTAGTTTAGTCTCAGTGTAGTAACGGCAAAGAGTCCTCATGTTCTAACTGTGGGGAGGATATAGTATTGTTCTTCTCTCCAATCTTTACTGACAAATTATGGAGAGATACAGAAGGACTGATTTTTCCACCTCAAGGGGAAAAACTCTACGTTATCATCAGTTCATAAGCCTACACTGCACGAAGGAAGCTAACAATCTCTTCCCTATGGTCCCAATAGAGAAAAGCTTAAACTTTTCTGCTTCGCTTTCTGCATAGTTAGGGTCATCTATTACTTTCATTTGTTAATCTGAAATATTTTGGAAGAGGGTTGAAAGACGTTTCACAATGTGTATTTCTCCTGATAGGAACAGTCAGGAACACTGCTAAGTGTAAAATAAATGTGAAACATGTGTTAGAGTCTATCTGTTCCCCACCCCTACACTCCATTCTGATAAAATGAGTAGAGATAAAAATGGTAATTTTTGACAGTTGAAACTTTTTGATAATAAAACCAACTTGAGACTAAAAATAAGATAATATCTCTTAAATTTGTTTGCTTAAACACAGAGGGTGAAGACAGTGAGGGTTAATCTGTACACCTATCTCCAGGTTCTGAGACTTCAAGACCACCAAGAATCCAATTTGCATGACAGCAAACAGTTATCTGGGCCTAAGGTCTCTAAATCCAGGTCTGAGACAACAAGATTAAGGCTCTCCAGCAGTGAGAGAAGCACAACTGGAAGTCTCAGTATTTACTCTCCGTGAATATTGCTCTCCAACTCACACATTGGGAAGGACATTCATATCTCCAAACCTAACTTAAACATCACCTCTTCAAAAGACTCCCTGATCTTTGCACCCTAAAAGAGAGTGCATAGTTTGTGCTCTAGTTTTACACTTATCTGCCTGCATTATAAAGCACCTCCTTACATGTCTGCTTTAACCATTAAACTGAGAATGGCTGCAGATTACAAGAGATAGGGGCTGTGTCTCATTCATCTAGCAAAGGGGTTGTCATATAAGAAATGTAAAATATATATTTGCTGAATTAATAAATTAATAAATGAGACACTAGATAATGGAGAGTGGTGTTTCTGAATAAGAGAGTAAAGCTACTCAAATATCCTTTGGTACAGATGTTAAGTAACTTAGTTTAAGTTTCTCAACAGATGAGATAAACAGAAGGCACTCAATAATCTAAGTCCTTGTTCTTCAAGGTGTGGTCCACAAACCAGCAGCATCAGCATGATGTAGGAGTTTGTTGTAAATGCAAAATCCCAGGTCCCATTACAGACCTACTAAATCTGGAATTTTTTTTTTTTTTTTTGAGATGGAGTTTTGCTCTTGTTGCCTAGGCTGGAGTGCAATGGCACGATCTTTGCTCACTGCAATCTCTGCCTCCTGGGTTCAAGCAATTCTCTGGCCTCAGCCTCCCAAGTACCTGGGATTACAGGTGCCTGCCAACATGCCTGGCTAATTTTGTATTTTTAGTAGAGATGGGGTTTCACCATGTTGGTCAGGCTGGTCTCAAACTCCTAACTTCATCTGATCCGCCTGCCTCAGCCTCCCAAAATGCTGGGATTACAGGAGTTTAATTTTAGCAAGATTCCTAGGTGATTCACATGAACATTAAAGGTTACTAATCACTGATTTAAGACAGTGGCTTTTGTAGTTGACTGTATATTGAAATTATCTGAAAAGCTTTACAAACTATTAATATCATGGTCCTGTCTTTAAAGATATTAATTTGAATGGTTTGGGACTTCTTTCTGACTTAGAGTAACAAAGTCATCATTTATCCTCATACTTCATAGATGACAGAACAAAAATGACAGAATATATAAAATAATGATTTTGAGATTGAATTATCCATTGCTGAGTATAAAGTTACTCCAAAACCTAGCAGCTTAAAACAACACACAACATTTTGTCTCATCATTCTTGTGGTTCAGGAATCCAGGCCTGTTTTAACTGGGTTCTTGGGCACAGGGTCTCTCATAAGGCTGCAATCAAGGCATTTAGTGCTGTGGTTTCATCTAAATGCTTAACTGGAAAACGATCCATTTCTAAGCTCACACAGGTGGTTGTTGGCAGGATTCAGTTCCTTGTGGGCCATTGGACCGAGGTCCTCTGTTACTTGCTGGCTCTTTGCCAAAGGCTGCCCTCAGTTCCTTCCCATGTGGACCTCTACAACATGGCAGCTTGCCTCATCAAAAGCCAGCATGAGTCTGCTGCAAGTTAGAAGGCATAGCCTTCTATAACCTAATCATAGAAGTAATATCCTCTCACACTTGCTTTATCCTATTTGTTAGTCACTAGGTCCAGCCTACACGCAAGAGGTGGGGGTTATATAAAGTACAAATGCCAGTAGGCTGGTGTATTAGTCCATTCTCACACTGCTCTAAGGAAATACTCAAGACTGTGTAATGTATAAAGAAAAGAGGTTTAGTTGACTTATAGTTCTTCATGCCTGGGGAGACCTCAGGAGACTTAGAATTATGGTGTAAGGCAAAAGGAAAGCAAGCCTGGACCTTCTCACTGACAGCTGGAGAGAGTATGAATGTGTAGGAGAAACTACTATTTATAAAATCATCAGCTCTCGTGAGAATTCACTAACTATCATGAGAACAGCATGCAGGAAACTACTCCCATAATCTAATCACTTCCATTCCTTGACAAATGGGGATTACAGGTCCTTTTGTTGACATGTGGGGGTTACAATTTGAGATGAGATTTGGGTGGGGACACATAGCCAAACCATATCAGCTGGGGTCATTAGGGGCCATCTTAGAAGGTGCCTACTATGTAGATGTTGAATGAAGATACTGTGATTTCTGACAGAGGAGAAATAAATAAGGTCAGCTGAATAATTGTACCAGTTTATTGCTTAGGAGACAGTTTAGATTGCAGTGCAGAGATGGGGAAATCAAAGTTCAGTAGTCTCTATGAAGTAAAAATACAGAAAGAGGATTTCAGGGAGGCTGAAGCAGTAAAATATTGTTGGTCAAAGTACTAGTTTCCCAGAGAAAAAGCTCAGGAGATCTATAGAGGGATCCTCTTGAGCCTTTGGCTGTGTACTGATCTGATCTGTGTGTATCTGAGCAGAAACAATCTGAGGTCAGGAAAATAACCATCAAGGTATTTAGGCAGAACAATTCCCAGAGTTCATACAGAGCAAGAGTAGAAAGTAATCATAATCTAAAAGGTATAGGATGGAATCAGATTTTCTTTATTCTCATACTACTAAAGGACACTCTTTTAACCAAACTTAAAATGAAGTTTAAAAGATTCAAACTATTCCAAGTAAATTAATTGTACACCAGGACAACAATCCAACACTATTAAGAAGAATACCGCAAAATCCAGCAATCAACAATGTGAAATTCACAACATGTAGCAACCAATAACCAATTAATAGGCCTCCAATAAATTAGGAAAATAAGAACTAAATGTATGAGAAAACTCAATTAACAGAAATAGCCTGAAATGACAGAGATGGTGGAACTAGCAGACAAGAATCTGAAAAAAAAGAGTTAGAATAGCTATTATAAATATGCCATATGTTTAAGAAGGTAAAGGAAAACCTTTCTGGAGAAAGGTTCCTATTTCTCCAGACCATGGTGTGGAGACAAAAATTTATATTTCTCCAGACCATGGTGTGGAGACAAAAATTTATATAAAACAGATCCAAATAAACTGCTGAAGAAAAAAAGATCTAACATCTTAAATGAAAAGGACACTCTGTAGAATTAATAGTAAATAGATACTGAAGAGGAAAGAACAATAAATTTAAAGAAATAATGATAGAAATAAACCAAAATGAAACAAAAAAACAACTGAAAAAAATAAGAAGAGGGTAATAGTGACCTGTGAGTCACTATCAAGTGGGTCAATATATGTGTAATTAGAGCCTCAGGAAAAAGAGGGGAGGGAACAAAAAATATTGAAAGAAACAATGTTCAAAATTTTCCAAATTTAATAAAATCTATAAACTTTCAGATTCAAGAAGCTCAATGAATTTAAGCAGAATAAACATAAAGAAACTAGTTTTCCACATTTTAATTAAATTACTAAAATCCATTGATTAAAAATTTTTTTTAAGAAGCCAGAGGAGAAAGATATATGTTAAAAAGGATAATGACAAGAATGATATCAAGCTTCTTATAAGAAACTATGCAAGTCAGAAGACAATGGTAAGTCATCTTTAACGTATGAAAAGAACAAAATGTCAATCTAAAAATCTTTACTGGGGAGGTGGGGATGGTTAATGAGTATAAAAAAATAGAATGAATGAATAAGACCTACTATTTGATACCACAACAGGGTGACTATAAATTAATTATACATTTAAAAATAACTAAAGTAATTGGATTGTAACACAAAGAACAAATGCTTGAGGGAATGGAGAACCCATTCTCCATGATGTGATTATTACACATTGCATGCCTAATTAAAACATCATCTCATGTACCACATAAATATATACACATACTATGTAGCCACAAAAATTAAAAATAAAATAATTTAAATAAAAAGAAAAAAAATCTTTACTCGTAAAAAACACTATCAAATTTGAAAGCAAATGAGATGTTTTAAACAATGAAAATTCATTACCAACCAACATGAATTATAAGCAAAATTTTTTCTTCTTTCTTTTTTTTCTTTAGTTGTACTTTAGGTTCTGGGGTGCATGTGCAGATCATGCTGGGTTGTTGCATAGGTACATACATGGCAAGGTGGTTTGCTGCCTCCATCCCCCCATCACGTATATCCGGCATTTCTACCCATGCTATCCCTCCCCACCCTCCCCACCCCCTGCTGTCCCTCCTGTAGCCCTCCCCCAACTGACCCCAGTGTGTGATGCTCTCCTCCCTGTGTCCACATGTTCTCATTGTTCAAAACCCGTCTAGGAGTGAGAACATGTGGTGTTTGATTTTCTGTTCTTGTGTAAGTTTGCTGAGAATGATGGTTTCCAGATTCATCCATGTCCCTTCAAAGGACACAAACTCATTGTTTCTTATGGCTGCATAGTATTCCATGTTGTATATGTGCCATATTTTCTTTGTCCAGTCTATTACTGATGGGCATTTGGGTTGGTTCCAGGTCTTTCCTATTGTAAACAGTGCCAAGTGTGCACGTGTCTTTATAATAGAACGATTTATAATTCTTTGGGTATATAACCAGTAATGGAATTGCTGGGTCAAATGGAATTTCTATTTCTAGATCCTTGAGGAATCGCCACACTGTCTTCCACAATGGTTGAACTAATTTACACTCCCACCAACAGTGTAAAAGTGTTCCTATTTCTCCACATCCTCTCCAGCATCTGTTGTCTACAGAGTTTTTAATGATCACCATTCTAACTGGTGTGAGATGGTATCTCAATGTGGTTTTGATTTGCATTTCTCTAATGACCAGTGATGATTAGCATTTCTTCATATGTTTGTTGGCCTCATAAATGTCTTCTTTTGAAAGTGTCTGTTCATATCTTTCAGCTACTTTTTGATGGGGTTGTTTGTTTTCTTCTTGTATATTTGTTTTAGTTCTTTGTAGATTCTAGATATTAGCTATTTGTCAGATGGGTAGCTTGCAAAAACTTTTTCCTATTCTGTTGGTTGCTGGTTCACGCTAATCATTGTTTCTTTTGCTGTACAGAAGCTCTTAAGTTTAATTATATCCCATTTGTCTATTTTGGCTTTTGTTGCCATTGCTGTTTGATTTGCTCTTATTTTTTGTGTTTTCCTTTTGAGGCAATATTATGTGTTCCTAAAAAAATAAGCAATTAGATGTTTCTGATTATTTTTTCTATCCCTTCTTTCCTCCATTCCTCTTGTTTAGTTTTTGATGTTACCAACTGGGAAAAATCTGAATCTTAATTGAATTTCATAATGAATTGTTTTTAAAACACAAAAATAGTTTTTCAAAGCATAATTTGAAAACATATTCTAATAAAATTATCTTGGTAAATAGCACTGTAGACTTTTGTAATTTTCAAAGATACTTTTTATCATATTTAAGTGTAAGTGATGTTTGTTTTTTTGAAATTTTTATAATTTTACTTCTTAAATTAATGAAACCTATATACCAGTATTTTCTATTTTCTTACTACATCCTTGAGTTTTTAAAAACACTTTAAATGGAAATTACCTAAAAGTTTGTAAAAACTCATTTGCTGATATTAAGGTCTACAATTCTCTTGAATTATGGTAATTTGGTAATTTATGGTATTATGGGACTATGGATTTAATTTTGACAGATATTTATCTTTTTGCTCATTTATAATGGAAAATTTTCTGTTAAAGCTAGAAAACTACCAGGTCTATACGGCAAACACAGTAGTCAAAGGAGATGAGAAATTGGGCAGCATAATTCAGATTATCTCAAACATAGATTTGTAAACTACAGTAACAGACCTGTCCTTTTGCCTAAATATCCTATTTGCATAAAAATGTTATCAAATTAATCAGTGGTATCAGTTTGAAACCTTCTGAAGTAGAGCCATTCTAGTTTATGTGTGAAACTATAATTATTTTTAAAAAACTTTATAATGAAGTATATATATTATGTAATAAGGAACAGATCATTTTGAAGTCATATTATCAAAAAACCTCACCAGGTTGTCTAATAAAATGTAGTTTTCTTAGGCTAATCTATGAAGAAATTTAAATTGATTAAGTCAAATTTGAGTCAGCAAGTGAAAACACTATGGGCCCTTTGGATTTTCATTTGGAATAATAAAAAAAACCTCCTGGTTAATCAAACCAGAAGTACAATAAGCATTTCTTGTCCCTAGTTTACATTAGATCTATTTTTTTTCAACATGGATAAAAGACAAACATTGGTTAGATCTAGACTCCAGATTGACTCCATACCCTTCCTTCAAACGCATGCACACACAAACATACATGCACATACATCCTAGCACTGCTCTGGAGCTATGGTGATTTAGAGGATGATGGTTTTATTTCACACAAAAATCTGAAGAACCTAGAGCAGTAGTTCTTAGCCTTAGCTGCTCATTAGAATCACCCAGGCTTCAATTCCAGTTACCTATGATTTATCTGATTGGTCCATGGTGGAGACTGAGCAACAGCTTTTCTTTAAAACTTGCCAGTTGATTATAAGATTCAGAGTTACGCATCATGGACCTCGAGCAGCAGTTCTCAAGCCCTAAAAGACTTGCTACAATACAGATGGTTAAACTCCTAGAGCTTATGATTTAATAGGTCTAGGATGGGGCCTGAGAATATGCAGTTCCCACATAATGCTCATGCTGCTCCTCCAAAGACGATACATTGAGAAACATTGACCCTAGAGCACCCTCCTACTGATGAAACTTGGAAGTTTCCTCTTAGTTTTGCTTTTGTTTAATTTTTCAGGAAAAAAGGAGTTCTTTACCAGATATTTTGCCGTCTTTGGTTAATCAAACCAGAAGTAAAGCAAGCATTTCTCTTCCCCAGGTTAGGTTAGATCTGGTCTCATATTGAGTCATGACAAGAACCATTATCAAACAGATTGAGGTTGATAAATGCAGAACTCAGGAAGTGGCCTATTTCTTCTCAGGCACTTGCTTGCTTACCTTTAGTCAATGAATACACCCAAATCATAATACTTGAAGCCATGTAATAATGAAAATAGACAACTTAGAGTTGCATAGGTCCCCAGGATCTTATCTAATTCAGCCTTAAAGCACGTAAGGAGTAACTTTCTTGTACCAATCAGAACCTTCAAAGAAGCAGAAGGTAACAGGGTGAACAAAGACATATGTATGCATTCAAGCATGGCCTAAGATGAATATGATGAAGAAATCAGCCTGACTAAAGAGGACGATTTGTGTGGACAGAGAAGGAACTAATGTGAAGCAGGAGGACAGTGCCACAAATACCTAGCAGAATAACCTGGATTTAATGACAGGAGCAATAAGAGGCTATTCAAGGTTCTTGAGCACAACAATCACATGAGAAAAACCTATGTTTCTGCAATATTAGTCTGGCAGATTGGTTTAGGAATGAATAGAAGCATTTTCAATCACTGCAGTGTATAACAGGTGGAACTATTTGAAATAACATCACATTGGGGTTTTATTGTTTTGGAAATCAACGAATTGATTTCAGGAGGAGAAAAAATTTTAAAAACCCCAGAGGGGTTCTAAGCCCCAAAGTAGGTTCACTTTGAGTTACATCAGAAATTAATAATAATAATAGGACAATGATTGACCTACCACAAGGGCCCCACAATTCTCTCAGTCTATATGCTTATCTCAAATGAGACACACATACTTTTATAAATTAATAAAAGTCTTGAAGCCTATGTTTCATTTCAGAGATACGGACAGGTTCTACTGTAAAATAATTTAGCAAGGGACCCCCTGATCTTCATTGAACAGCAAAAAAGCACTACATATATTTTTTTCCAATTATGAAACAGTAGAGCATAGTTCAATATAATTTTATTTGAGACTTCCATCTCAATCTAATTAGTTAACTAACCAAGGTTCTCTAGTTAACTAGATCCAAAAGTCATCTTTACATGAAAAGTAGGAATTTTGTAACACAGTACTTGAGTTTTTAAAAGTTTTCTTTTTGGTTCTTAAAGAAAGCCCACTTTTTCTGATTATTTCCTCAAGGAAAAGCCTTAGTGGAACAAACATCCAAAACCATTCTCTAGGAGACAGCTGAAGTTTGATCCTGAGTGCCAATAAATAAATGCTGAGTAGGCAGTCATGATCATAGGAGTTGTGGTTCAACTCCTGAAATGGATCAATACTTGGAGGCAGAGCACGTAGAGCAAAACATGCCAGTCAAAGAAGTAGATCTGGAGGGTAACCTCTCAGTAATGAAAAAAGTCTAAGACCAGGATTACAGAGAAATGTGCATACACTTTCTTATTTTTTGCAAATCTTTTCCTAACCCCGCAGGCCCTTCTACCTACTGACTGGATGGGCTTGAAAGAAGTCCCTGATGATCTTTGAGAAAATAATTGGAGTAGAGTAGCAGGAAACAAAACCAATTTTCAGTAATCCTTAGAAGGAATGGATAAGGTGGATGTGGCCATTGACACACACCATTATAAAGGAAACTTAAGAAGAAAAGTGTGGGATTTTAGTTAAGTAGGTGGCAGGATCAAGAAAAGATTTTCTATATGTTAAAGGGACATTATGCACACTTTTAGTTGTGGAGGAAACATAGCCAAAAAACTAGAGAGAGTTAGAGAAAAGTGAGGTGAAACCTCTCCATGTCCATTTGGAGGAAGGCATGAGAGGGGGAAAACCATGGTATGTTGAACTTTAAGCGAGGGTATGAGAGGGAGCTTGCCTTGTTTTCACATTGCTTTTGTTTTGTAACAAAGTTTGGTGGTTCACAAACATTACTGTGTATCAAAATGACCCAGGCATCTCACTATCTTTGAGTCTTGGAATACATAAAGATTCTGATTCTGCGTTGGACTCAGAAATCTGTATTCTTAATCAGCACCTCAGATGATTTTGATGCCGATGATCCAACCTTTGCAAAGGGCTCTCTGATGTTCAGTTGTTCAGTGAAGAGTAGAGACATGTAAAGAAGGAAAAGACTTAGGGACTTGAGGATGAAGATCTGTGATAAGAAAAGAAATACAAATAAAAAAGATTTCTAGGTGGCACTGAACTCCAAGTTAGAATTTAACATCATGGACCACAATGACCACCTTCTAGAAGGGCCCTCAGTAGCAAATAGACTACACAAAGCAAGGTTTCCAGATATGCACCAGGGCCACAGTCAGCAATTTGTTCTTGTTTTTAGGTTACTTTGATGCCTGATGTTAATGAAACATCTGAAGTTGATTACAATTTCAGTGGCAAGTTGAAGTTTTACATTTTAGAGAGAATCACCCCAAGAATACCCTAATTATGTCTTTAGCTATTGACAACGAGAAAAGGAAAAACATGTAAAATGTATTCCATATTCCTCACCAGCCATGTGCAATACCTGACATTTTTCCAGACATTTCTGAGGTGAGTTAATTAGAACACAGACAAAAAGTCAGATAGTGGGATGAGGTAAAAGCCAAGGAGGCTGAAGGTTTTTCCATGGCAGCCTCCAAGTTGGCAGGGTCAGTCCATATGGTTATCTCAAATGAGACACACATAATTTTATAAATTAATAGAAATCTTGAAGTCTAAGTTTCATTTCAGATGGACTCAGACAGGTTTTACTGTAAAATAATTTGACAAGGGACCCCTTGATCTTCATTGAACAGCAAGAAAGCACTACTATTCCTCTCCCACTTCACACAGCACCATCAGCCCCCAGATCTCCTTGCAGGCTCACATGAACAGCTCTTGGTTTGGGTTTGCTTTCATTCTGGTCTCATGTGCCATAATTTTAAAAATATTTTTGTTACTCAGTTTTATTAAAATGAAAATAGAAATTAAAAACTAAAAATGATCTATACCAGTGGTTCTTAACTTTTTTATTAATAAACCCGAAACACAGAATTTTATTCCAATGTCTTAAAAAAGGATCATACATATATACATGAATTTTCCATACAACAATTTCAGGGATTTCACAAATAACCTGAAGGCTGTGTAAAAGGGCTGTGGCCCGGACATGGTGGCTCACACCTGTAATCCCAGCACTTTGGAAGTCTGAGCCAGGGAGATCGCTTGAAGTCAGCAGTTTGAGACCAGCCTGGCCAACATGGTGAAACTCCATCTCTACTAAAAATACAAAAATTAGCTGGGCATGGTGGTGGGGTGCCTGTAATTTTACTTATTCAGGAGACTGAGGGAGGAGAATCGCTTGAACCCAGGAAGTGAAGGTTGCAGTGAACCAAGTTCACGCAGCTGCATTCCAGCCTGGGCAACAGAGTGAGACTCCATCTCAAAAATAATAATAGTAGTCATAATAATAATAATAATAAATAAATTAAGTAAAATAAAATAGAGGGCTGTGGACTCCAGGTTCGTATGTAGAGCCAAGGACTGAAAGACATGGAAAACAGCTGATTTCCACCAGAGTGTTCCTGTCTAATTTCTGTCTAGTACATGTAATTTTTGCATAGCTTTAATATAGAAACAATTTATGGCTTTCTTTTTGCCCTTAACCTTTATCTTGTTATTCTAAGCTCTCCTAAGAGAGAGAAACATTTTAGAAAAACGTTATTTCCCTAAATTCCTAAACATATTTCAATAAGGTACTATATCATATTTCACACTTGTTCTATTACTGAATATTTCTTGCATTCAATATTTCAGCATTATAGCTAAAATTACAGTAAACATTGTTTTGCTATAGGAAAATTTTTATTTTAAGTAGTTTTAGAGAATCAGGTCTGTTTTCATTGCTTCATTTCTTTCTCCTGTTTTTACTCTGTTCTTGCTTTTCTTCTTTACTTGATCAGTTTTCCGTTACTCATACAGTTGAAGAATATCCATGATGACAGTTGAAAGAGAGATATTATGAACTAAACAACTTATCAATAATAATTATTTTGTTGGTGATAAATTGGACATATAATCTTGTTCTTAATTCTTATCTCACCTAATTAATGTTTCCTTACTTCCATCTTTCTCATAATTCTGTCAATGCTTAATAGCATAAAATTTTTTTATACTGTTAATGTTGAATAGTTTCTAAAGAGTTAATAATAAATGAAAACTTAGCTCCAGGAACTTTGATGTAGTACTATTAAATTTTAATAATTTATAATCAATTCATTTTAATGTAAAAATCATGTAACTGAAATCATCAAGCATATTGCCACGGTTGTGAAATCTTTATAATAAGCCCAACTTGTTTAACTCATTTTCTTGAGTAATGTATTTAATCTGAAAGTAGTTTGTTAGAATTTTTTAACTTTAAATAACATTTGTTTCCCAGAAATGTTTTATTTCCTTAAAACAAAAAAAGTAATGCAATTGCTTCATTCCGTATTGAATACTTTATTAGTCCCAATTTTTATTTCTTTATAGAGTTGTAAGTTATGAGAACATCAATAAAAACGACTACTATACTATTAGCCAAAAAGCAGTAACACACATTTATAATGATGACATTGAATTTATCGAAATCGATCGATGGGAACAGGAATATCTATATCACAGAGAATTGACTAAGATTCCCATCTTTTCACTGTTCCGGAAATGGAAAGCTTTTAGTGTATGGAGGAAGAATGTCCGCTCCAAGAAAATCACTGGATGTCGAAAATCTCTACAAAAAAATTTGTTCATAGTTAATCCTGTATGTATTTATCATTCATATTTTTAAATAATTACTTACAAAAGAAGTAAGTGTGAATCTATTATAGCTGTTGCTATAGACTGTTCTTGAAATCAAATATTTTATATTCTTAAGGGAAATCCCAATTTTCATCCCGTCTTGTCATTTAACAGTCTGGCAATCTAGGGGTGCTTCTACATTTTAACTAGAGCTGCAAACTGCAAAAGTATAAGAACAGAGTTGCAAAGATCCCTTTTGATTAGAAGTCACCTCCGATTTTTTGTATTTGTGGTCCCCTTTGTTGTTGATCAGGAAACTTATGTGTCATTTTGAGCAGAGTAGGCTAGTAACCCCTATTACTTCCTCTCATCTTTGAGACACTCTCGACTTTATGGTCCAAAATAAGTCGGGGCCTCATTTTCATGGGTCAGTATCTCCCAATATATGTTTTCTTTACAAGGGATTCATACAGTAGGAAAATTTTTAACATTTACTTTGGATGATGGGACGGTCATGAAAAATGAACTGTTAAAGAGTGTGTGACCATATTTAAAATTTCTATCCATTGAATGTCAACTTGCATTAAAAGTTTCCTACTTGGCCCCTAGGAATAAACTGCAATCATCATTACCATCACATTCAGAGTTCTGGTCCTCAGTTGTCTATTTCTATGACACTATCTCAAGTTTGATTTTTACTAGTCATTTCCTTCACTTTGCATATGGTAATATGAAAGACTGTTATCAACATACCAGTCACACAACTGGGAAACATTCAAGGTCTCTGGCTAACATAAATATTAGTACAAGACAAATATATAAGATGAACTATCTCAAGTCCATTGTGCGTTCTGAGTTGTGAAAAAGTATTCCAGTCCTTCTTGACATGCAACTCAAATTTCATGAGGATCCATCAGTCATTTTAAGTTATTTTAGCATTTTCCATCTTTTACTATGCCTTGAACACTACACATATCATACATTTGTTGCTGGATATGTAAAATAGATCATCCTTAATTTGTCTTTAAAATTACTTCTATCAGTCCTCAAGGCATGTTCTTTTTATTTTATGTGCTGAGAGTTGTCATTCTGTGTCCACCATTCATATCGGTGGTGTTTTGGCCTTTATAGTATCTTCTCTTAAATTTAGTTTCAGCAGACTAGAAAGCTCTCATCCTTTTAAGCAAGGATTAGCCTAAATAACAGACTCATTGCAGTTGTTTAAATGTGTATTAAATGCTGTAATTACCCACACACACTTACCGCTAGCCTTATATGTATAATTAGTTAACTAGGGCTGATTCCCCTAGACAAGGTTGAAGGGAGACATACTGAGTTGTCCTTGAATTTTTTTCTTTTTATGATTTTTTTTAAATAACCGATTTTGTTGGCACCTGTGCCTATGTCATTTTCTTGTAACAGTTTTGATATATAATTTACATACCATACAATTCACACGTCTGAAGTATACAATTAAATTATTTTTAGTATATTCACAGAATTAACCATTACCACAGTCAATTTTAGAATATATTTATCATTCCAAGGGAAACCTCATTACCCATTAGTGGTCACTGTCTATTTCTTTCTGACTCTCCTGTTCTGTCCCCCAACTATAGGCAACCACTAATCTACATTCTATGACCATAAACTGGCCTATTCTGTACATGTCACATAAATGGAATCATACATTACACTTGTCCCTCAGTGCCATGGGGGACTGGTTCCAGGACCACCCTAGCAAATACCAAAATCCCTGATGCTCAAGTCCCTTATATAAAACGGCATAATATTTGCATATAACTGACAAACATCGTCCTATATACTTTGTCATCTCTAAATTACTTATAATACCTAATACAATGTAAATGTTATGTAAATAGTTGTTATGCTATCTTGTTTAGAAAATAATGACCCAAAATGTCTATTCATTTTTAATATGGACACAAGCATTGTAGACCTTACTACATTTTAATCTTCAGTTGTTTTAATCCATGACTGTGGAACCCGAGGATACAGAAGACTATATGTGGTCCATTGTAACTGACTTTTGTTTTTTTAACATAATGTTTTCAAAGTTCTTCTATGTTGTAGCATAGCATTTTTTTTAATTGGCAAATTATATTGGATATACCTATTTTATTTGTCTATTGATGGATATTTGGATTGCTTCCATTTTTGGCTATTATGAATAATGCTGCTATGAACATGAATGTACAAGTTTTTGTCTAGATATATGTTTTCATTTTTCTTGGGCCTATACCTAGAAGAGGAATTGCTGGGTCATTAGCAACTTCATGTTTAACCTTTTGAGAAAACATGAAGCAGTTTTCCAAAGCAACTTGTTACCCAATAACAATTTAATGTCAAATTTGGCTTTCTTCTGTGTCCTTGCTTCTTAAATTAATAGATGAACCTTTCCATTATCATTGACTAGACATTGTAAAGTACTTAAGGTAACATCTAGTTTTCTATTACTTGCCTTCAATTCCTTAAATTACTTGCCTTACTCCTTAAGTAGCTGAAAGACATGTATGTGTTTTCAAAATCAAAAGAAAGGAATTTAGTCAAATTAGATAATTCAAGGAATACTTTTAGAAAAGAGTTATAGAAGTGATCTTTTAATACATGCATTTTGTAATTGTAGCAAAAGTCAACACAGATAAGTGTTTATTATCCTTAATAACCATTCTTGCTTTTCAAATGTTTTATACTTCTAAAATACAGAATATTTTTTACTAAATAATGCATTCCTATTTTCATTCAGCATTTGCGACCAGCTCTTCTTAAAATAAATGAATTGTGTTATCATTTGAGTTTTATGGGACTTTGTTATATTGAAAAGTGTCACACCTACACCCTGCAGGAATTCAAGGCTGCACAAGTCATACAGCTAGCAGAGGTAACAAATTTTATCTATAAGAATCAAAACATTTTTCTCTATTTTTGATACTTCAGTATCACTAACTATACATATTCAACAATATATAGGTGACAGAACACCTAGGAGAATTTCGAAATGAGGCAAAAGATGTAGTCAGGAAGGCTTGTCGATTTGCTTTGCGTGCTGCAGGATTTGCTCCTGATGACTGTGCATTTGGACCTTATGAGGGTATGAAGGGGAAAGAACCTCAATATATCAGAAGTTGTGGCTTTCTAAAATGTCAGCCCTTTTTAGTTTACTTTTCTAAGTTTAAATAATGATTCTATGTTTCAATTGTTCCAAACATTTTAGTGATGTTATAAATTTAATATATTTTGAAGAAGGGAGAGAAGTAGTAAATACTGCATATTTTTCCAATTACTATTGTATATAATATTTCTAAACTGGATACAGAATCTTAATTAATAAGCACTTTAGAGTAGACTCAGTATCTCTCTGCTTAAAGGTATGTCCAGCCTACTAGCACAGACAATATGTTTGTTAAAATTAAGGGGCTGGATTGACCTTAGGATTGACCCAGTTGACGTGTACTATAAAGGATTACTAAATTGTAAGTAGAAAAGGAGGGGAAAGGTGTTCCTGGGAAAGAGATAGTATAGTACACAGATCAAATCCTGTTAATGAGAATGTCTGTAACTGTCTACAATCTTGTTGAGTTGAAATCCTTTGATGGAAAATTTTTTTGGATAACTGGGCTGTTTTGGAGGTTTGAAATGCTTCATGTACCAAAATATTTTGCTGTTTTTGAATTTTATTTATATTTTCTTTGACTCATATTGAAAGAAATGAAACTTTTACACAGGTACACTTGTTGTTGTGCCTTCTGTTATTCTTAGATTGTTATAAAGGGCAGAGCATTGTAAGTTTCGTAAATATTCCATATGAGTTGCCCACTTATGGAGACCCTGAGAAAATGACATATACAGAACAGGCCAGCAAAAGGCATCATTGCAAGAGGCTGACATGGTAAGATTATTCTTTATTTCAAGAAAAAGTATAGTATCCATCTTTCTCAAGTTTCATTAAAAATTAAGCCCCAGAAAGTGATGAATATGGTAATTTGCATAACTGGAATCATTTCACTATGTATATCAAAACATCATGTTGTATACCATAAGTACACACAATAAAAAATTAAAATGAAAAGATTTTTTTCTAGAATGTAAGTGATATCTCAAAAAAAAAAAAAAAGTGGAACCCTTCACCACCTTGTTCATGAATGATGATAAATTTGCAGGACACAGTAACCTGAATGCATGGCCCAGAAGACTTCCTCTCCAAACTGCCACCAACCAAAGCATCTCTGGGACTGTGAGCTGATAGATACAGAGCAGGAGGCCAAGACCAAGAGCTCCTCTTTGATCTCCCTGGCTTTGTTTCCCTCTAGCTCAGCCTGGGCATGGAGACTTGCAGTACAGCAGGCTGTGGCAGGGAGAAATCAGGCACACAGATTTATAGAATTCTTGAAGTGGGCCTGGAGGACTTACTCCATCTTTTTGGTCACAAAAGAACTATAGGCAGCTGTGTAACTTCACAAAGGTGCACCCAATCCCTAAAATGGGATTTGCCACTGGGAGCCAGAGAGGGAAATATCCCTCCTAGGTCCTCACCAGGGGACTTTCATTATCACTAGCTCTGACACTTGCTTACCCAACTGGATCTTGACCTCGACTGTTCAGAATTTGGATTTCTCATCATTCTAAAACTTCATGTCTATGGAACTATAAAATACTGATTATTGTTATTCAGTGCTCACTGACTTAATCCAACTTTTGCAATTATTTATTACATCTTAACTGTAAGCCAGTTTATATATGAAACTGTCTGTTTGGCAACAGAAATCAGTGAAGTGGTCTCCGAGGCTACTGTAGAGGGCCTAGAAGTATTAGAAGCCTTAGAGCTCCACTTGAGCAGAGTAAAATTATTCTAAATGTCTTGCTGACTCAGTCTGCATTCTAAGCGCTCAAGTAAGGAAAAGTAAAATTCAAACCTTTGGGTTAGCAATTGCCATCAACATTTATTCAATAGCAAAGATTTTACACTTTTACTATTAGAATGCAAGTTGCAGATGTTGTATGCATTGATTTCTTCTTTAAAACATCTTTTAAAAATATATTATGGCCCTTTTAGCTAGATAAACTAGATGCATTTTCCCTAACAGCTATATTGCTCATTAAATATTCTATTGAAAAGTTAGAACGTCTAACTGAATTGATGCTACATATTTGAATATATTTGTGTTTTAAAAGGAAGAATATCTAAGAACATCTCTTCTGGACAGTACATTTCAGATATTATAATATAATTAAATGGAAATTCAAGGAGAAATTATGATATTTTATATTTTAAATACTTGCTTTAGAGGCACTGTCAAAAAATAGTGAAAATAAAAAACTGAAGTTTTATTTGTTTTTTTCTTTTAAGCTTTATCCGTCTAAATGACTATCTAATTGAGAACACAATGCACGTCTTAACAGTAAATTCTGTTAATTTGCTTTTAAATCATCTCACTGACAAGCTAAAACGAACACCTTCAGCAGATGTCATTCAGAAATGGATTACTGAAGAGAAGCCTGAAGTCACTGATAAAAAGGTATATTCACACAATATTAAGAATATTTTATTGGTCAGTATGTACTGAGGAGTGCAAACTATGCTCTATGAATTATGCTATTTTCTGTGTGCTGAAAAAATTGAGAAGTGCATAAAGCAGCAATCCCCAGCCTTTTGGGCATCAGAGACCAGTTTCATGGAAGACATTTTTTTCCACAGACTATTGGGGATGATTTCAGGATGAAAACTGTTCCACCTCAGATCATCAGGCATTCGATTCTCACAAGGAACATGCAGCCTAGATCCCTCACATGCACAGTTCACAGTAGGGTTTGGGCTCCTATGAGAATCTAATGCTACCGCTGATCTGAGGGGAGGCAGAGTTCAGGCAGTAATGCTCACTCTCTACTCACCTCCTGCTATGCAGCCCAGACCAGTACCTGGTCCACGAACCTGGGCTTGGGGACCCCTGGCATAGAGTATTTCATGTTATAATCAGACCCTACAATACACATGAAATGGCAGACTGAAAATCAGCATGTCAACAAGTATCTAATAATAGAGTAAAAATCTATGCTGAGAGAAAGTTACTGTCAGAGGAACTTGCTAAAGCTTATTCATGCATTCATTGACATATTTCTTAAGTACCTACTGTGTGCCAATTCCTGTGCTGGATGTTGGTATATAGTGATGAAAAGCATAGACAGGATTTTTGCCCCCAAAAGCTTCTAGTTCATGGGGACATAAATGTTTCTTGTGGGCAGAAACTGGCAGGGAGAAGCAGGAAAAGTGGTATAAGTAAAAGAGATAAACAGTAGTTTAGAAGTGAAAAGAAGCAAATTATTGTGCATTGAGGGGATGACCTTTTATGATGATGTTGATCTTAAAGACACAGAGTACTTTAAGATGTTTGGATGAAGTAGTACAAATTTGTGCATTCCAGCATAGCTAAATGAAAGATTATATTATCTCATATTCCAATTTCCCAATAAGTTTTTCCCTCTCTCCATCCTTAGTACTAATAGCTTCTTGCCAGAATACCTACAAACATAGCTAAACATGTTCACCTTATTTCATCAAGCCTCCTACCCTCACACCTTAAGTCTCTCGTGCCACAGAAAACTAATTATGCAGTACAAGACCTGGTGCTCTCAGCCTTAGTTTCCCTTTCTTCCAAAAGTTACATCAAAGAATGTACTCCTTTTCATAGCTTTCTCTCCTCCCCTATTCTGAATTTCTCCTTTTTATAAATATTATCAAAATTTTAAAAGCCACACTTTTCTATTCTAAAAGTAATTTATGCTAAGTGTATAAAATTAGGAAAACACAGAAATTAGCAAAAAAAAGCATCCTTTGCTACCCAAAGATAACTATTTCAAAGAGGAAAAAAGGTATCATACTTTCCATATTGCTTTATCCCTTGCTTTTTTGTCTTAGCAATACAGTATTGTGAAATATTTCCCAAGGCAACATGCATTTTTCCATGTGATATTCTCACAGATAAATGTATGATAATTCTCATAAATAAACGTTCCCACTATTTAAAATAATGCTGCAAAGGGTATCCTTGTCTATACATTTTTCACACATTTCATATTTTTTCCCTTAGAAAAAATTTCTAGATGTAGAATTGAGTCAGCAATATGTACATTTTTAAGGCTTTTGATACATACACACTGACACATATGCTCCAGAAAGCTTTGTCAATTTATAGCAATGTTTAAGAATGAGCATTTACCCACATGCATACTAAATATTATCATTCATTTTAATTTTCATCAGTCTGTTGGATACAAAGTGGTATATCACTGCTTTCAAATGTTGTATTCTTTTAATTATGACTGCAGGACAAGAATAAGGGCATAGGTCTAGGAATCAGAAATATCTGGGTTCGAATTCTGGTCTGCTGCCTACTAGCTAGCATGACCTGGATGAAACATTCTGCTTTCTCCAGATACCATTTTGATCCTATGGGAACAATAATAGAACCTGTTTAAGAAGGTTGGTGTAGGAATTACACAAATACCCAGCACTGTGCCTGGCACACAGTAAACTCTCTGTAAATGTTGTTACTAAATAAGCCATTTTAAGAAAGAAAAGAAAGAGGTGAATTGATCATTTGTATTTCGCTTTTAAGAATTCTCAGATTATGCCCTTTGCCCATTCTTCTCTTTAAGTATATTTGTATTTGAATATATTTCTATGTAAGGATTCATTAATATATTACAGGCATATATTTCTATTAAGTATATCGATTATAGGTCTATTCAAATATGATCAACTTTCTACCTGCTCTATACATTATTGATGTGTCTTACCCATTTATTGTTTGCTTTTCCATTTGGTTGGTAGTATTTTTACAAGGAAAAAAGTTTTACATTGTTATGTAGTCTTTCAATATTTGCCTTTTTTTCTTTCTGTGCTTTATTGTTCTCTGAAATACTTTCCACATGCCAAGATTATGAATTCAGCTAATTATATAACCTTAAGTTTATATATTGATACTTGTGTCTTCATAACACTGTAAATATACTCATTCCAGGGACTCCTTGTGGTGGAAAAGCAAGAAGAAGATGAATCTCTCATCCCCATGTTTCTCACAGAACTAATGTTGACAATCCAGTCACTCCACTTTGAGCCTTGTCTGGAAGACTTTCTGGTGTGTGTTTTTCATGTGTTATCCACATGCAAGTACCTTTTTGGAAAATGAGGCAACTGTTTTGCTGTCAATTAGTTGTCAGAATTGTAGCTGTCACTACTCTAAGATGATCATAAGAAAGAGAAAGCATTGTTTTGTCACAGCATTACAGCTATATATAAACTATCTAAAAGTTTAGCACATTATCTCTAACTTGAGTCAGATTAGAGGCTTGGTAAGGTACAGGAAAACATATTCTATACAAAATTTAAAAGTGACTATAGGGATCCCTTTAAGGACAACTCAAGAAATCACTCTGTTGTAAATACATTTTCCCTCCCTCCCTTTCTTCCTCTCTTTCTTTCTTGTTCTCTCTCTCTCTCTCTCTTTCTCTTTCTCTCCTTCTCTCTTTCTCTTCTTCTCTCCTTCTCTCCTCTCTTTTTCTCTTTCTCTCTTTCTTTCTTTCTTTCAACAGGGACTCACTCTGTCAGCCAGGTTAGAATACAGTGATGTGACCCTGGCTCACTGCAGCCTCAACCTCCCAGGCTCAAGCATTCCTCCCACCTCAGTCTCCTGAGTAGCTGGGACTACAGGTACATGCCACCAGGCCTGGCTACTTTTTGTTTTTGTTTTTGTTTTTTTTTTGGTAGAGATGGGCTTTGCCATGGTACCCAGGTGGGTCTTGAACTCCTGGGCTCAAGTGATCTGCCTGCCACTGCCTCCCAAAGTGCTGGGATTACAGGTGTGAACCACCATGCCCAGCCTGTAAATACCATTTTTGAAATCTTTTTAAAGATATGCTGCGTCTGAGAGAATTTCGTTGTCTTAGTTATTCATTGCTGTGTAACAAGTTACCACAAATTTAGCAGTGGGAAACATCCGCCATGAATCATCTTAGTTGCAGTAGGTCAGGAGTTTCACTGGCTACTCAGATTATCCTCTGTTTCAAGTTCTTACTCTCCCTTAGGCTGCTGGAAGAATTTGGCTCTAAGCAACTATAGAACTGAGGTCCCATTTCCTTGAGAGGTGTCAGTCAAGGACCATCCTTAGGTCCTAGAAACCGTCTGTCATTCCTTGCCATGTGGCGCACTCTCTAGGTAGTTTACAATATGGCTATTCACTCCTTCAAGGCCAGATGGACTATTCTCTTAAAAAGGGCTTAATCCTTCTTTTAAGGGCTTTCACTTGATTCAGTCATGTCTTTCAAGGATAATCACTTTTGACTAACTCGAAAACAACTGAGTTGGGGCTCTAATTATATCTGCACTATCCCCCACCTTTGCTGCATCACATAACCTAATCATGGGACTGGCATCCCATCATATTCACAAGCCCCACCCATACTCAAGAGGAAGAGATTGAACAGCATGTGTATACAGGGCAGGAATTTTGGGGGTCATCTTAGAATTCTGCCTACTACATTTGGATAGGTGCATAGATTAGTAAACAAAGTCTATCTTCTGTTGTTAGCTGCTGTACTGTGATGCAAAAGCACTAGTAATCAAGATCCCCAGATTTTAGTCTTGGCTTTACAATTAGTAAGCTATTTGACTTTGGGAAAACTACTTCTGGGGTTCAGTTTCTGCATTTATATAATGACAAAGCATATGAGTTCTAGTTTTGCCTCCTCTTCCAGCAGTCTATGATTCTGTAATTTCTGGAATAGGCTATTTGAAGGCATTTACAATGACAAGCAGACTGCTCTGAGGTCCCTATCGTTGGAGGCTTGCTCCGGAGCTCCCATGCCAAGAGGCACTGGGCTCTCATGTCCCCTCCTGGCCACAAGATAGATGTCCTTCACATGAGATGCAGGTGTCCTGGGCTGTAGATGACAAAAGGAGCCTCTCTCACAAGCAGTTGGCTGTCCTTTATCCCCAAGGGTGAAAAAACTCAAAAAACTTGATACTCTTCCCATTTCCTATTGTAGGACCCTGTTCTTCACATGGGTATTTTTAGCTTCTACACATGAAACATACATGGCCAGGCTCTGAGAATAATTAGCATGTTTGTCCATTCATACCAAAATAATATTGTGTTTCATATAACCCAAAATCAGCCAGTAGAAGTATTTATAGGACTATCATTCATAAATTTTCTTTTTTTTTCATTATTATTTTGGTCATTAGCCTTAATCATTACCAATGAATCCAAACATGCATACACAGAGATTAATCTAAAGGAAAATTATATACCTAAGTCATGATCTCTTACTTTGTTCTTTCCTAGGTTACCTGTGGTTTCCTAATACTTGATTCAATCTATACTTTTGAATTCTAATCTTTCTTGCTGTGTGAGACAAACCTCCCATTGCATTTGATTCTGTTTACTGCTTCTGCCTCTTGAAAAATAGACTCCTCCTTTGGTTTAATTTTACTTGTTTCTATTTCTGTAGCAACATGTTTTCCTTCTCAATCATCTTTCCAAGAGCCTCTTTTTTATCTGATCCTTGATTCTTGCTATCCTAAAGGGCTCTCTCCTCCTCTTCACACCCTAGAGTTCTTTCTGGGTGCTCTTTCCTGTGCCTAGAATGCAGACATAAACATATATCTATACCTGTAAGCTCCTATCTATATATCTGCCTATATCTATATGCCCATATCTATAGATCCAATACTTTTCTTCTAAGCCCCACTCATGGTCATCTGGAAATCTTCACCTGACTCTCCCACAGTTAATTTCATTTTACCAATATGAATTAAACTTAACCTCTTAGAAAACTTGCTCTTCCCTTCCTATCTCCATCACAATGAAAGATGCCCATGCCAGCAGTCTGGGAGTTCTAGAGTCTCCCTTACCTCCTTGAAATCAGGTCATCAGCTCTAGCATGCTGAACCATGGTTGCACCCACTCTGCCACTCCTTTCCATCGGGACTTCATCATCTCTCTACTGGCCTGCGGAAATAGTCTGCTCTGATCTGCCTGCCTCTCTCCCTTCTGATCCATTTTTCACATTGCTGACAGCAAGGTTATTCTCATAAGCAAATCTAATCATGTCCCTTTCCTTCTTAAAGTTTCTCCTTTGCCTGTAGGAGCATCTTTCACAGGATGCTCTGTGAGTGAGTTGTTGATAGGCATTTCAGGAGAAAAGGGGTTGTGATATACATTTGTGTATTAACAGATATAAAAAATCCTGTTTAGAAGGTCTTCAGAAAAATCCTGTTTAACTTCGTGTAACTCAAACTTCTTCTCAAATTTATCTTGGAAGTTAGGACCATTTTTCCTCTGGGTAATCCACGGTTTGGGGAGTGCTGGCCCATGGGCTAACATTGGCATCATGCACAGGGTCTTTCATGAAGGGGCTGACTGCATCTGCAGAATATCCTATTTCCCCACTCTAGTGCTGAGGCCTAGATGGCTCACCTGCCTGCTCCCTTGTTCCCCACACATAATGACTTAGAAAGCATTATACTGTTGTCTGATATACTTGACAAGCTCCTGTTCATCTTTGGAGACTCATTTAAAGACATACCTTTTCTTTATCTCATTTTCTCTAATTAGACTTTATATTTATTACAAATTACAAACTAATTTATGCTCATTGAAGAGACTTTGAAAAAGACAGAAAAAGATTATTAAAAGAAGCCATAATATTATATACCAAAAATAAAAACCCACTAACATTTTTATATGCTTCTGTCCAGTCTTTAGTGCTTACTAATATGCTGACATACCTACCTTACCATGAGGTTATGTACAGAGATAGATACAGATTACATGTTTACCTTGAGATAATATTATATACCAGTTTTATATCCTGCTCACTCTCTTTCTTTCAAACCTAACATCATACCATAAGCTTTTTCTCATGTCATTAAATGATTTTTGGGAGATGCCATTTAGGATGTGTAATTTTCCATTGTATAAAAACACCACAACTTATGTAACTATACTTCTATTTTTGAACACTTAAGTGTTTCTCTAATTAGTTTTTAATATGAGCAATACTGCAGTGATTGTCCTTGCACATAGATCTTTGTTCACAGGTCTATTTTTTCTCATAGATTAGCTTTCTAGAATATAAATTACTACTCAAAGAATATATACCCTTTTAACCCTCCCTTTAAATTTTCATGTAGGCTTCCTTGGCTTTCCTTCCATTGTGACCTGCTAGTGTTTTGTTCATACTTCAAATATAGAACTCATCACAATGTATTGCAATTTTTTGTCTCCATCAATTAGAAGACATGGGTCCTGAAGGTAGGGCCATGTCTTTTGATTTGTCATATACTCACAATCAGCACAAACCTGGCCTGGTTGAATAAGCTATTCTTATTTATTTTAGCATTTCATAAAATTAAAAAATATTTATAAATATACAGGTTTACATTTATGTTTATGCTTTTCTCTCTAACAGGATGGTATTTTGGGTGCAGTTAATCATTGTCAAAACACTGTATTATCAGTTCCCAATCTCGTGCCTGATTCGTATTTTGATGCTTTCACCAGCCCTTATATTAACAACAAACTTGAAGAAAAAACCTGTGGAACTGGGCCAAGCTTAGCAGCAGTATTTGAGGATGATAAGAATTTTCATGCAATTATTTCTCAAATAAAGGTATATTTACTCTGATGAAAACTATTTTATAATATTCTCAATTTATATGAAATTGAGTAATATATGTATTTTTTCCTCTCTTATCTTTAAATGTTCTATATATGAAAATTGGAATGTGCCTAATCTCTAAATGGTAAAATTTGATGATAATCTTTGTTCACTAGAAATTGTTCTGTCAAGCATGAAATAATTTTTAAAAAGCATCAAAATATCTGGAGAAACAGTTACTTATCATTAGCGATCCATGTGCATGTGTTTTTAGGGAAGTAACCCTGGCTGTTGAGAATGCTGAGACACAGGCAGAGCCTTTACTAAAGTCATTTTTTCATTACATGTTTAATGTTTTATTAAAACAAAAACATAATGTTTCACTGTTTTAGGCCCTTTAGAAAATAAATACAATGACATCTATCCATAGCCCCATTATATTTATCCATAGCCCCATTATGGCATCTATCCATAGCCCCATTATATTGAAGACTTTGAAAATAGTATTCCACACATTAAAATTTTTATCTTAGATGTCCCAATTTTTAAACTCAGAACCACACTTATCGAGGTGATTGATGTGAGGAGGGAAAGAATAGCATTATTCCTTGGCTTGTTTCTCTCCTTCATCTTTGGGTAACCTAGTTTCCTGTATGGAAAATAGAAATGCAGCCCTCAACATACTGCAAATGCCTTTTCTCCTTGACACCAAAGTGCTATTGTAATTTTCACACTTAAAGTTTACCCACTTGTCAGTCATAAATATCCATTATATATACATTCCTATGTAACTTAAAATTAGTAGTGTTTAAATCTCTTTATTTCAACAAGATAATGGTTGTAACTGTCATGGTATGATTTTAAAAGCAAACAACATTTTCCATCTACTACTGCCTTTGTTTATGGTGGAATTCTTAACTACATTATTTTAAATCATCAACTCAAAAGTTTTAATCTCCCACCATGTTAATTTGGCCTTTTTCATAATTTTAACTTTGCAAATTGACTCTATGTATACAAATTGACATATGGCATATGTTCCAACTCCAAAATTTCATCCTAGATCTTTGTTTCTTTTGCATTAATACTTTTATACTAAGGAGGGTATTCCACAGTCTTATTTCATTCACCAACCACCAGATTTTCTGGTACCAGAATGGTTTTCTGACTCATCAAATTTCTCTCCCTTAGACAATTATTCTTTTAATTATGGCTATAACATTTGTAATTAAAAATTATATTTTCAATTCAGAGAGCCAAGGATAATGGCAACTGTCTAAATATGAATCACCCACATATCTTCCAAAATGAATAAGAAGTTACAAGAAAAACAAATAAAACTAAACAAAATTTATGCCTTTAGCAAGTAACTAAAAGAAAGGGAATACCCAAATGTCAAATTACCTTTAAGTAGAAAAATAAACACAAATACCAATGAACCTTCTTTCTCATGCTTCTGCCACAGCCATTGCAGACAGGGAGGCCAGTCCTTGGGAAATCTACAAAAGAGAGAAGCAAGGAGCTATCAGCAGGCCTGAGGTTAATCTAAAGTCACAGCCAAAAAGAAGCCCACCCTATATCCAAAATTTTTTTTTAAGTCCTGGTGTATCAGAGGACTGAATACTGGAAAGGGACTTAAAAGTGCAAGGTATTCAAGATGGCATTGGTTCTGGGGGAAAAATAATGTTAAAAATAAAAATTTAAAAATTTCTAAAGAAGATGAGGCATTATGTGAACATTGGATGATACAGAGGAAATGAAGCAACTACTGAAAATGTAAGTTCTGCAAGACAAAAAAGAACCTACTTGGGAGGCTGAGGTGGGAAGATCACTTGAGCCCCAGAGGCAAAGACTGTACTGAGCCATGATCATGCCAGTGCCCTCCAGCCTGGGCAGCAGAGCAAGACTCTGTCTCAAAAAAAAAAAAAAATCAAATAAATGAGAGTACATCCAACTCTTTCCCTGTCATGATAAAATAAAATAAAACATATTTCATTTTGCTCCACTGATAGAACAGAATTCTCTTGAACTAAAATCATATAAGTCACCCCAATCCATGAGCTAAAGAAATTAAAATAGATTAACTACATGCAAGTCTACTAACAACCATGAAGCAAAAGCAACACTCAAAAGAAGCACTCAAGTATACAAAAAGCCACACTGAATTAAAAATTCAAAATTAAAAATCCAAGTGGAAAGGAAAAAAGACAAAATTAGAAATGAAGGCTAAATTACATAGTGCTCAAAGGAGAATAAGTTAAAAAGTTTAACATGACTATAGAAAAATAATGGGAAAAAATAATGAGTATAGAAGAAAGATAAGAAAACAGCCAAGAGAATGAATGAAAATAAGATAGAGAAATCAGTAAAAGGGGTCAGAGAAAAAAAAAATATTATAATGGAAGAGAGGCAAAGAAGAAACAGCATACATATAATTGGAGTGTCTGTAAGAGAAAAGCAAAAGAAGAAGATAGAGCAAACATTTATAACTATAGTTCAGGAAAAGAAAATTTGAATCTACACATTGAAAGGGCCTACAGAGTTCCTTGGAAAATAACCCACAACAATCAGCTATGAGATATAGCCTCTTAAAATTATTAGATTTTAAAGCTAAAAAATTTTTCTACAGGTCTTACAGAGGTAAGAGAATTAGATTAGCATCAGACTTCTCAAAAACAACATACAAAGTAAACCAATAATGGAGGAGCATTTTTAAAAGAAACTCATGGGAAAAAAAATGTGAATCAAGACTTTTATCTAGACAAGCAGGTCCTTTAAGTATCAAGGTTATACAAAAATAGTTTTCAACAGGTAAGAACCTAGAGAATGAGAGAGATCCAAGATGGCCGACTACTAGCAGCTCAGGATTGTAGCTCCCAGAGAGAGTGCACAGAATAAGAGGACGCCACATTTTTAGGAAAATTTTTGTTGCTTACGGACTAGGATTCCCAGCGGAGGAGCCCCACGAGTCACCAGTGTGACTCTTGTGGCTGGCGTGGCGGTTTTGCCGGGGCTTTGGCGCAGCGGTTCTTAGTGCAGAGTAAACGGGACTAGCTTCCCTTTTGATTGACATTTGGATCTCCGGGAAGGCGAGTCACCCATTTCAAGAGGGAAGCCAGACCGGAGATCCCCTGAGCAGAAAAGCACCATGAAACTTAATGCTGCGGTTTTAGCCACTGCAGTGGGTTGCTCAGATTTTGGTGTTGGGAATCAACAAGTTGGACGTCCACTCAGAGACCTAAAGTGAAAGTAGGTAATTACAGAGACGACAGGTGGATAAAATTACAATGACGGGAAGGAACCAGCGTAAAAAAGCTGAGAATACCCAGAAGCAGAATGCTTCCCCTTCTACAGGGGATCACAGTTCTTCACCATCAAGGGAACAAGGCCTGATGGAGAACGAGTACGTTCCAATAACAGAAATGGGCTTCAGAAGGTGGATGATAAGGAACTTTTTTGAGTTAAAAGAACATGTTCTAGCCCAATGCAAATAAACTAAGAACCTTGAAAAAAGGTTTGACAAAATCCTAATGAGAATAGACAATTTAGAAATGAATATAAGGGAATTATTGGAGCTGAAGAACACAGTAAGAGAACTTCGTGAAGTATGCACAGGTTTTAACAGTCGAATTGATCAAGCAGAAGAAAGGATATCAGAGGTCGAAGACCTACTTAATGAAATGAAATGAGAAGACAAGATTCAAGAACAAAGAGTAAAAAGGAATGAGCAAAGTCTCCAGGAAATTTGGGACTCTGTGAAAAGACCTAATTTACGATTGATCGGTGTACCTGAATGTCATGAAGAGAATGAATCTAAGTTGGAAAATATTTTTCAGGATATTATTTAGGAAAACTTTCCTAACCTAGTAAGGCAGAATAATACTCAACTCCAGGTAATCCAGAGAACACCACAAAGATATTCCTCAAGTAGACCAACTCCAAGACATATAATTGCTAGATTTACTAGGGTTGAAATAAAGGAGAAAATTTTAAGGGCAGCTAGAAAGAAAGGTCAGATTACCTCTAAAGGAAAGCCTATCAGACTCACAGCAGACCTCTCAGCAGAAACCCTACAATCTAGAAGAGAGTGGGGGTCAATATTCAATATCCTTAAAGAAAAGA
>CAUYQU010000153.1:0-12718 GCA_963574635.1 Cheracebus regulus
TTGCCCATTCAGTATGATACTGGCTGTTGGTTTGTCGTAAATAGCTTTTATTATTTTGAGATATGTTCCATCAATACCTAGTTTATTGAGGGTTTTTAGCAAAAACGGCTGTTGAATTTTGTCAAAGGCCTTCTCTGCATCTATTGAGATAATCATGTGGTTTTTGTCTTTGGTTCTGTTTATGTGGTGACATTTTTCAATAAATATTTATAGAGCCTGTAATACTTAAGATACAAAAATTTTTGCATTTTTCAATAAATATTGAGAGCCTGTAATATTTAAGATACAAAAATTAAAACCTTGGACATTGTCCTTGGCCTCATGTAGCATATTTTATATTAATCAATAATTTTAAAAACTATCATAATAAGTTAAACAATGAAGTGTGTGATACTCTGTATTAGTAGAAGCTGTAGATACTGTGGGTTATTTACCACAGCCAGAGACTCAGGCATAATGATTATGCCTTTTAAACGTGGAGGATTAGGAGTATAGATAAATGGAGAGAAAGATTATTCTAGCTAGTGTAAACAGCATGTGAAAAGGCTCAGGAGTGAGTAAGAAAGTATATACGAAGCTTTGGGAGAGCTGAGGGATTATGAATATTATTAGAGCATAAGTATGTAGAAGAGAGTAAAGAGTCGGTGAATTTCACAAGACTGGATATGTATGCAAGGGCCAAATCATGGAGGGTTTTAAGAATTTGTAGTTAGGAAGATTTTTTTTTCTACAAAAAGAATTTATAGTTTAACATTTAGTATAAAAAAGATTGGTCAAACCCTAAAGTCCATGGAAAGCTACTGACATGTTTTCAGCTACAGAGAATGAACTGAGTTAGAACAGAGAATAAGACATCAGGGAGGTGGGTATTTGGAAGATGCCGAAGTAATTCAGGTGAAAGACAGTGGTTGCCTGAGCTAAGGCAGTATTGGTTGGAATCGAAAATAGTGGTAGAATCTGAGAGGTTGTAATAAATAGAAGTGTTAAAGATGTGGTTATGGACCAGTGTGAAAGAAGAGTGGAACAGAGGAGGTGAAGATATTCTGAGGACTCTTGCTAAAGCAATTGAGTGAATGCTTGTACCATGTAGGGATCCCATTGATGAAGGAGATATATGTCACAACATGCCTTAGGGTGGATTATTGTCTCAAAAAGCTAAAGAGCCAGGACTTGGACCAGAATGTGGAAAGGCATTGCAATGAATGTGATTGGGATTTGAAAATGGGATATCTTGTCTGAGGAGCAATAAACCTGAAAGGGCAGAGTAAGGATCTTAATACATGTAATTTAATCTGAGAAATAGAAATAGAAAATGATGCCATTTGAACTGGCCGTAGACTACGGAGAGTTTTCTCAACTTCTGTACCCACTAGTACAGCACAAGGAGATACAGGAAATAGTGCCTTTTGAAGTCTGATGCAAGGCTGCTGCTCAGGTCAGACTTCACACACACACACAGATCTCATGTTAAAGGTTCTGGAAAGGTCTATTCTCTCCCCCTGTAAAAGAGGTTCTTTCTTAGAACAGGGTGGGGCCTCATGTGGGTGGGCACGCCTCCCTTTGAGACTGCCACTTTGTGCGGTGAGCATATGCCTGTGCAGTGCTGTGGAGTGACGGCACAAGGACACAGGGACATCTGAAAGGGCTTTGCAGATTTCAGAGCCAAAGGGAACTTCTATGTTTTGCTGGGAAATGTTATTTTCAACAGGGGTATGTCTCTAATCAACAACGTCAGTGTTAACTAAATAATGAATCCGCTCTAATTCCAACCCTCTTATAGAAACCAGTATGAAATCATGGCACATGTCCTGAGAACTCCTTTCCTGTCTTTGTAATCGGGTGTCTTGGAGTCTAGGTAACTTCAGCCTCTGTGAGCTGGGGGTTTATGAGCTGAGGGGACAGAAGACAGAAACAGAGCCAAGGAGAGACTCTGATGCTGCAGTGTCCAACCTGGGCTGTAGCCAGGCAAGCTCAGAACAAGAATTTCCCAAATATTTCCAAGACTCACTGCTCCCAGGAAACAAAAGTAAATGCAAGGGAGGAACATACAGCTGTGGTGGAATGAAGAGGTCAGCAAAGCTCCCCATAAAATATGTATAAAAATCAAACCATTCTAATCAAAAGGCAGGAATTTTCCTTTTTCCTCAGGAGTACAAAGCTGTTTGTTTCTGTACCAAGAGTAAGGCACACATGTTTTCACAGCTTTCTGTGGGTTGTGAGCAGTAATTTGAATTTAAATTTTATGCAAACACTTGTTTAATGCACATTTCAGTATAAACCAAAATTATAATACTTTTGTTACTACAAAAATCTTTATACTGTTACATAAGCTTAGTTGAAAGCTATCTCATTTCTTTATTTATTTAAAATTGACAAATATAAATTGTATATATTTATGGTACACAATGCGATATTATGACATTTTGATATATGTATACATTGTGGAATAATTAAATCAAACTAATTAACATATGCATCACCTCACATACTTACCATTTTATTTTTGCTTTTTCTTTTGGTAGGAACATTTAAAATCGACATTCTTAGCAATTTTCAAGAGTACATATATTATAGTAGTCATGCTGCATAATACATCTCTAGAACTTCTTTCTGTCCGATTAAAACATGTACCCTTTGACCAACATTTCCCTATTTCCCAACCTTCCCTTCCTCAAACCCCATCCCAGTGCTTGGCAATTACCATTCTACTCTCTGGTTCTGTGGATTTGACTTTTTGTATTCCATGTATAAGTGAGACCATGCATTATTTGTCTTTCTGTGACTGGATTATTTCACTTAATGTGATGTCTCTAGGTCCAAACATGTTGTTGCAAATGATATGATTTCCCTTTTTTGTAGGGCTGAGTAGTATTCCATTATGTGTGTGTGTGTGTGTGTGTGTGTATGTATGTGTATGTATACACATGTACATATACAGAATATATATCATATATTCTTTATCTAGTAAGTTTCCATTGGTGGAAACTTACGTTAATTTTGTATTTTGGCTAAGTGAATAATGCTTCAAGGAATATAAGAGTGCATGTATTTCTTCAACATACAGATTTCATATCCTTTGGATTTATATCTAGAACTGGAATTGGTAGATCATATGGTAGTTCTATTTTTAATTTTCTTAGGAACGTCTACACTGTTTTTCAAAATGGCTGTGCTAGTTTACATTCTGTATTAGCCAGGGTTCTCTAAAGGGACAGAACTAATAAGATAGATGAATGTATGAAGAGGAGTTTATTAAGGAGTATTTACTCACATGAACATAAGGTAAAGTCTCACAATAGGTTGTCTGCAAGCTGAGGAGCCAGGAAGCCAGTCAGAGTCCCAGAATATCAAAAGTAGGGAAGCTGAGAGTGCAGCCTTCAGTCTGTGGCTGAAGATCCCCTGGCAAATCTCTGGTTTAAGTCCAAGAGTCCAAAAGCTGAAGAACTTGGAGTGTGATGTTTGAGAGCAGGAAGTATCCAGCACGGGAGAAAAATGAAGGCCAGAAGACTTAGCCAGTCTAGTCCTTCCACATTTTTCTGCCTACTTTTATTCTAGCCTTGCTGACAGCCGATTAGATTGTTCCTACCCAGATTGAGGGTGGGTCTGCCTTTCCCAGTCCACTGACTCCCAGTCCCTGATCCCAGTCTCCTTTGGCAACACCTGCACAGACACACCCAGGAACAATAGTTTGCATCCTTCAGTTCAACCAAGTTGACACTCAGTAATAGCCATCACACATGCCTATCAACAAGGTACACGATTCCCTTTTCTCCACATCTTTTTCAATTCTTGTTATCTTTTGTCTTTGTAGTATTAGCCAGTCTAACAGTAGAGAAGTGATATCTCATTGTGGTTTTAATTTATACTTCCCTGATGATTAGCGATGATGAACACTTCTTCATTTGTATGCTTTCTCTTGAGAAATGTCTATTCAGGTCATTTGTCCATATGCTAATTGGGTTGTTTTCTTGCTAATGAGTTGTTTGAATTTCTTATATATTTTGGATCTTAATCCCTTTTCAGATGTGTTTTGCAAATATTTTCTCCCATTTTGTAGCTTGTCTTTTTATTCTGTTGATTAATTCTTTTCCTGTGCAGAAGCTTTTTAGTTTGATGTAATCCCATTTGTCTGTTTTGGCTTTTGTTGCCTGTGCTTTTGCAGTAATATTTAAAAATTATTTGCCAAGACCATTATTAAGAAATTTTCCTCTATGTATTCTAATACTATTTGTACAATTTCAGGTCTTATAAATATAATTTTAATTCATTTTGAGTTGATTTTATGTTGTAAAATAGAAAAAGCAAAACCCAACTATTTTCTGACTATAGGAAAATCACTTTAAAGACACAAATATATTGAAAGTAAAGCATGGAAAAGCATATGTCATGTAAGTAATAACCATAAAAGCTTGAGTGGTTATATTAATATCAGAGAAATAAATTATAAAGCAAAAACATATTATTAGAGAAAAACAAGAACACTTTATAATGATTAAAGTTTCAACCTATATATGTATATCAAATGCTATAAAAACATATGCAAAATATATATTTATTCTATGTGTGTTTATATGTGTATATGTTTTTTTTTATATTTATTCACACATATGTTTATCCTTTCAGGTGCTTTTAATTTCTTACTATGGATTTTTGTTACTAACAATGTCATTTTCTCTCAGCCTGATGACTTCCTTTAATATTTCTTGTACCATAGGTCTGCTAACCACAAATTCCTTAGCCTTTGCTTATCGGGGAATGTCTTTATTTCATCTTCATTTACAAATAATAGTTTTTGCTGGATATAGAATTTTTGGTGGGATGTTTTTTCTTTCAGTGCCTTTCCATTATCTTCTGATCTCCATTGTTTCTGATTTAAAGTCAGAAACAATGATTTCTGATTTAAAGTCAGGTTAATTATATGGCTCTTCTCTTTCACATAATGAGTCATTTTTCTCTTGTTAAGAAAATATATTGATTTCAATATATTATTTGTGGATTTTGGCTTTCTGAGGTTTGAGTATAATGTATTTAGACATAGATGTCTGTGTTTGAGAGATGTTAAGGTTCTAGGTCCTTTTGATTAATGTTTTGCAACAAATTTGAGAAGTTTGTGGCCATTATTGTTTTTTATCTTTCACTTCTCTCTGAGATTTCAGTTTTGCATATGTGGGTATGTTTGATTGTATCCCACAAATCTCTAAGTTTAGTTACTTTTAATGTAGAAACCATGTGTCTGTGTAGCACTGTGGAGTAACTCCTGGGGCCTACCAACAGAGTCCCAAAATACATAAAGTAAAAATGATAGAAATGAAACAAAAATAAACATATCAAAATTGCACTGGAGATATCAGACTATACAGTCAGATAAGAAATTGCAATAAAAGGCATCCAGGTTGGAAAAGAAAGAGTAAAACTCTTTTTAATCTCAGGCTACATGATCCTTTATGTAAAAAACACTCCTACAAAATCTATGAAGAAACTTTGAGAACTAATGGATTCATTTATCAAGATTTCAGGATACAGTATGTATAGCAAAAATCATATGCATTCTAATCCAAAAGTGAAATAAATAAAAATATTTTTATAGTTGCATTATAAAAATACCACTTTGCAATATATTAAACAACAGAAATATAAGACCTATACATGGAAAAATATAAAATGTTGAGATAAATTTAAAAAGATTTTAAAGGAAAAGTATTCCATGATCATGAAGGGCTCAGTATTGTTAAAATAGAAATTATCTTCAAATTTATCAATAAGTACACTGCAATCCTTGTCAAAATTCTAGTAGTACCTTTTGTAGAGATTGACAAGCTGATCCTAAACTTGAATGGTAATACATAGGACTTGAATAATCAAGGCAATTTTGAAAAAGAAAAACACGGTTTAAAGACTTGCACTAGCCAATTTTAAAACATGCTATCAAGCTACAGTAATCAACAGAGTGTGGTATTAACATAAGATAAACATAGATT
The DNA here is from genome assembly GCA_963574635.1 of Cheracebus regulus. NCBI lineage: Eukaryota > Metazoa > Chordata > Mammalia > Primates > Pitheciidae > Cheracebus > Cheracebus regulus. The sequence goes on from CAUYQU010000153.1 coordinate 5,979, forward strand.
AAGGAAAAAGAAGACATCGATCAGGAATAAACCCATCCATCTATGGTTAATTCATTTGTGACTAAGATATAAAGTCAATTTACTGATGGAATTATATTATTTTCAACAAATAGTACAGAAGTTATCCTATGCAAAACACTAATACTATTAATAATAATCTCACACCATACCCCAAAATTAACTCAGAACATGCCATATGCCAAATATCAGAGCTGAAACTATGAAACTGCTAGAAGAAGACAGAAAAAAATTTATGACTTTGGATTAGTAAAGTATTTCTTAGAAGTACATGGAAAGCATAATTCATAAAATATAAATTAAAAACTTGAACCTCATCAAAATAAAAAAATGGTTGTTCTTCAAAGTCACTGATTAAGAAAATGAGAAGACAAATGATAGAGCAGTAAAAAATGTTTGAAAGTCATATATCTAATAAGGGACTCTTAAAACTCAATAAATAAAAAAGACAAACAGTCCAATTAAAATGAGTAAAGAATTTTAATAAGTATGTCATCAGAGGTCATATAGAAATGACTAATAAGCAAACAAAAAGATGCTCAAGATCATTAGTTATTAGGGAAACACAATTTAAAAACCACAGTGAGATGACACTACACATTTGCCAGAATGATGATTATTAAAAAAGACCCAATGTTGGAGAGCATGTGAAAAAACTGGAACCCTCACACTTCGATGATAGAAATGTAAAATGAAATAGCCAGTTCTAAAAACATTTTGCAAGTTCTCTTGTTTCTGTTTTTAATTTATTATACCCTTACCCCATGACTCAGTAGTTTCACTTCTAGATACCTACCAAATAAAATAAAAGTTTATAACTTCCAAAATATTTAAATAAGAACATTTGTAGTGGCATTATTTATAATAGGTTAACAACTGGAGCAATCCAAATGTCCAAAAATTGGTGAATGGATACATAAAATATGCTCTATCCATACAATGGGATAATTTTCTGCAACAAAAATGTAGCAAATAAATATACAACATGAATGAACACCTCAAATGTTAGGTGAACTTGAAGTCAGAAACAAAGACTGCATATTGTAATATTCTGTTTTTATAAAGTTTTTCAGAAAAATCAAATCTATGGAGGCAAAGAATAGATAGGGGGCTGCCTCGGGTGGGGCACCTTAGGAAATAACTGCTAAAGGGCAGAAAGGATCTCTTGAGGGCAATGGGAATGTTTTAAAATGATTTTGAGATGCTTGTAAAACTCAATATATTTACTGTAAATCATTAAACTGTACCTTACAGAGGGTGAATTTCATGGCATGTAAATTATACTACAATAAATCTATAAAGCTGAGCAATAGCTGCTTTGTATTTTTTTTTTTAAATAAAGCAAGACCGGGTTTGCTCATATATAAGTAATATCTATTAACATAAACATGTCACTTATTTCTTTACACTGAACCCCACAATTCACCTGGCATCTTTCCAGGGAGCATTCATCATGATCTGTTCCAGGGTCAAAGCTAGATCTTCTTTTCATCAGAGAATAGGAAGGATTTCACTGGATCAGCTTCCAGCATCACATTCAAAAATACTCAGCAGGGATGACACTCATCCCCACTCAGAGACTTTGCTTTGTTTTGTTTCTGTCTGATTTATACCCTGTGACCATTCTTAAACAAAATGCTCCAGGAAAACCATGCACCAAAAAGAGATATATCCTGGAAAATAAGGAGGATGGAGATGAAGAGAGCCTCCCACACTACTATTTGGAGGACAGGAACAAACTGAAGAAGACTTTTTGTTAGCATAGTCATTATTGAGATGCTGGAGTAGAAGTCGGCCCTGTAGACAAGAAGTGCAGACTTCATAAATAGAGTGAGCAGGTGCAGGGTCTCAGATGGGTAAGAGAGCGTGGGCTATAGAAAATGGTCAGAAGTTCAGTACTCCCAGGATGAAAAACAGCTAGGATAAGGTGTTCAAGATAAGCTAATTTCCGGAGTCCAGATCACAAAATACCATTAAGCCAGGTGAAGAAATTTAAATTTTATCTTGAATATGGAGGAGAAACATGGAGAAATTGTGAGGGGATCCAGTAGCATAATCACATTTGTCTGCAGTTATCCCTCAGTATCTTGGGGAATTGGTTCCAAGACCTTCCAAGGATAACAAAATCCACAGATGCCCAAGTCCCTGATGAAAAATGGTATATAGTATTTGCATATAATCTATGCATATACTCCTATATACTTTTAGTCACCTGTAAATAATTAATAGTACCAAATACAATATAATACTATATAAATAGTTGTCATACTGTATTTGTTAGAATAATGACAAGGAAAATATCTGTATGCGTTCAGTATAGACATAATTTCTGAAAAAAAAAATTTTGATCTGTGGCTGGTTGAATCCAGGGATGTGGAACTCATGAATATAGAGGGCCAACTCTATGGTGAATATTACTTTTGGAAGAAAGGCCAGAAGGGTAAGGCATGAGGCTAAGAGTTCAGTAAGGAGGAGTTTTTAATCCTTTAGGTGTTTGCTAAGAACACCTGACTATTGGAGATGAGCCTCCCAAGACAAAGGAAAGGGCAGAGACTTTGTGAGGCTGTGTATGAAGGAACTAGTTTAACATGTGGAAGGAACCATGAACCAGGGTCACCTCTAAGATGAGGACATCTTGCCTTCAGAAACCTCATCTTAAACCACAGAAACCCCTGCAGATAAAGACAGCCTGTGCAGAAAGTCAGAGATCCTTTTCCTGTTTCTTAGTTGACAAAGACTTTCCTCAGCCAGTCATAAGGCAACTGTCAAATATTATCACATTTATCTTGAAGGATAAAATTCATACAAGCTCAATTGAACAGCAGAAACTATATGCAAGAAAGAAGTCAGCCATGATGATTGTGGGGCTGGATCATTTCTCAGCTTGGTAGAGACTGAGCCAGAGACAGTCTTTAGTCTAGACTGTTACTTCAAGCACACTGGTGGTCCCTTAATGCTGAGGAGTCTGGGAAGATTTGTAGGGGTTTCTGTAGTTTAAGATGAGGTTTCTGAAGGCAAGATGTCCTCATCTTGGAGGCAAGTCTTTCTGTGCAGAGTGTAGGTATCCATGTAGCACTGTGTATTCACTGCTGGCACAGAGGTAGTCAGAGGTATGTGAGGGGCTGGCAGACTCCAGGGTCAGGAGAAAATGCTCCTTCCTTATTCTGGAGACTGTTGACTCAAAGGAAAGATCTTCCTCCTCTCTGGAATTAACTCCATAGGAATAATGGATAAGCTTTAGTTCCATTCCTGGATCTTGTCGATACCAGTACATTCTGTCATGGCCCATGGTTTGAGAACATTCCAGAGTGATCTTTCCTGTCCCTATAACAGTGTCTTGGGGTCTGGTAGATGTCAGCTTCCATGAGGCCTATGGGAAGAGACAAAAATTGACAACAGAGTTCACGACGAACTTAGATCCTGAGCCAGGCACAAACCCAAAAAAGAAGAAGTGTTCTTTCTTGATTTTGGAATGAACTGTGTCTATGACTTACCTGCCCCCAGAAAATAAAAGGCCACATGACAGAGGAGACCGATAATCATGGCACAGTCAGGACTAGAGAGGATGTCTCGAGTAGTGGGGAAGCAAGATGGGCTCTTGATGAAGTCACTGTGTGTGTATGACACAGCCCCTGCCAGCTTCCTGGGTCCCACAGCCATCCTGTTGAAACAGTTTCATCTATATCCTTTTAACCCACCAAATGGCTAATATTTTTATTCACTTCCATCATCCAAAGTGGGGTTGGTGCTTTGCTTATCTTAACTCAAGTTTTAATATTCTTAGAAAACATTCTATTGCAACTGTTTTATAAGCTATGAACATGAAAACTGCATAGCTTTGAATGCCTGTAATAGCAGGGTTTTACCTAATTAAAAAGGTTGGGAAAGGAAGTAGCATTTGAGTTGAGTTCTGAAGGATGAACAGGAATGAACTTTGCAAACCTGAGAAGAATATGCAGAAGAGGGAACCAGTGAATAGCGTGCCTTGATCAGACAAGGAGCAGGAGAACTTGTGAGCATTAAACAGGGCAACCTCCGTGTATAAACACATGTAAAGGGCTTGGAGAAGTAACTGGAATTCATTGAGTCCTCAGAAAATATGGTGTTATTATTGTGTGATAATAGCTTTCTCAGTCTCATTTTTCACTGACTTGGTGTTCAGGCTTTATCAGCTTGATCCACTTAGCTTTTGCCTAGGATGATTTTAGTCCAGCTTCCTATTAATTGCACTATCAATCATGGCAGAACATAAAATACCATACAATACATGCTTTGTAATATTGCTAAAAATTGTTTGGGTGCTGCGGCAGTAAACAATGTCTAAACCAAGTGCCAGTCTCCCCATTCCTTTTCCCTCATTTCCTCTTCAAAGAAAAGTCTTTGGTTTTGGTTGTGAGACACAAAGATTAATCCCATAATTTCTCCTGCTTTGTCCACTTCCTTTCCCGTAGTTCATTAAGATCCATCGTCCGTATTCACTGAACTATTTGTTCACATCATGCTGACATGGGGTTTGGGTTTTTACAATTATAACTCTACTATTTGAGAACCATGTCTTCAGTCTGTATGTATTTTACATGTAACACATGTAGGCTCCTGTTTATTCTTCCTCTCCCATGTGTCACAAATATAACAGTTTAGACCCACCAAACCCTGAAACACTCTTGTCCTGTCAGGGGCTCCTTTAAGACAAAAGTAACCATTAAAATCATTAATGAGATTTGAGTTTAGCCTTTACTATGAAATCTGGTCTTAATAATAAGTGCTGAGAACAGAAAACATAAATGGAATTTTACTGCCCCCTGCTGAAAAAAATGTGTTAGAGGGTTGCGGAGATTCTGACAAATGTTAAAGAAACAGGAAAGAGGGAGGATCCCAGTTGCTCTCAGTGTGAAATGACTTAAGGATGAGTGATGAGTTGATGAAAATCTTCAACAGTGACTGGATGTAAAATCTATATATACCTCACAGTAGAAGCAACTAAAGGAAGGAAAGAAGAGAAGTGCTCAATCTGGGCTTCAAAGTAGATATGAGAGAGTCTCAGATCCTACTCAGATGAAGGGGTACTTGAAGGCAGAGGTAACTATCTACTCCTTGTTGCCCAGTGCAGGAATAACTCATGCATAGCTTGCCTTTTGTGGATGAAAACACTTTTCCCAAGGACTACCTTTCTAGTTTAGATAGGGAAGTCTCTGGAGAGACTGTTGAGAATTTCTAAGTGTGAATTATTACAGAGACAGAAATTATTGCATGTAATTCTTGTATATATCTCTATATCTTTGTTCTAGTAAAACACCCTCTCTCAATGGAGGCTCCTTGATTCTCAGAAACTTGTAGTCCTTCCAGTGTCCATGAAGTTTGCATAGGAAAGGGATGCCAAGAAAGACAAGAGACAAAATACAGTCTTAATATTCAGCCAGGCAGGAAAGATCTGGAACCAGAGTCTGGCAATGCTAAATTAAGACTTCATATTATGGCAAAGGACTCATCTGCCTTCAGACAGGCCAGAAGGGAGAAAGGCAGAGGGTCCTGGTTTCCCAAATAGTGATAGACATTTCCTAGCTCAGGACTCTGGGTCCCCATGGAAGTAGTATTACCTCTGAGGTTTCACTTCCCATGTCAAGAGTAGCCTGTAACATCATGGTTTCTGTTTTTACAGACTAGAGTTTGATTCCAGAGAATCACAGGCACTGACTATAGGGCATGTGTGTTGAGCTTTTATGCAGTGTCTTATGTCTGGATCCCACACTAAGGGCTTTTTATGAGCTTCAGCGCCATGTTCTTAACACAGTGGTTCTTTGGTATTCATGGGGGATTAGTTTAAATCCACTGATGCTTAAATCTTTTATATAAAATGGCATAGTATTTGCATATAACCTGTGCATATCCTCCTGTATATTTTAAATCAACTCTAGATTACTTATAACAGCTAATACAATGTAAATGCCATGCAAATAGTTGGTGTACTGCACTGTTTTAAATTTTGTATTTTTATTGTCATGTTGTTGTTTTGTAATTTTAAAAGCACATTTTTTTCATCTGAGGTTGACTAAATCTGCAAACAAGGACCCCATTGATACAGAGTGCCAACTGCATACTCTACCAGCATTTGGAATTTCCAAAGGCACTCAAATACAGCATACATAATTCATCCTCTTTCTTCCTTCTAAATCTGCTTCTTTGCCTCTAATACCAAAAATAAGACTCTGGGCATAAACTTAACTTATTAAATATTTTAATTATAATATATGATAGACTCACCTCAATATATGAATATATAAATTTGTGTTAACAATTAAAACGAAGAGAGATCCAAGATGGCCACGTAGCAGCAGCTCGGGATTGTGGCTCCCAGTGAAAGCACAGAGAGCGAGTGGATGCCGCAATTGCAGACGAATTTTTGATGCCCACAGACTGGGAGATTCCCGGCGAAGGAGCCACACGGGTCGCCAGCGCGACTCTTTTGGCCGGCGCGGCGCTTCTCGGTGCGGAGTGTACTGGACTGGTTGCCCTTTTAGTCATGCTCCGCTGGTCCCATCCCCACACAGAGAACAGCAATTGGAAGTGCTGAGGACGGCGAAAGCACAGCTGAACCCGGGAAGGCCCAGCTCTGTGGGGAAGGGGTGCCCCCCGAAGGAAAACTAAGAAACAGAAAAAACTTCATCACCAACAAGCCGGACGTCCACTCAGAGACCCAATCTGAAAGTCGGCAATTACAAAGA
>CAUYQU010000154.1:0-22425 GCA_963574635.1 Cheracebus regulus
TTCTCTTCTTCACATTCAGGTACACCTATCAAACGTAGATTAGGTCTTTTCACATAGTCCCATATTTCTTGGAGACTTTGTTCATTCCTTTTTCCCCTTTTTTCTCTAATCTTGCCTTCTTGTTTTATTTCATTGAGTTGATCTTCAACCTCTGATATCCTTTCCTCTGCTTAGTCAGTTCGGCTGTCGAAACTTGTACATGCCTCGCAAAGTTCTCATGTTGTGTTTTTCAGCTCCATCAATTCACCTATATTCCTCTCTAAGTTGTCCATTCTTGTTAGCATTTCATTAAATCTTCTTTCAAGGTTCTTAGCTTCTTTGCATTGGGTTAGAACATGTTCTTTTAGCTCACAGAAGTTTCTTATTATCCACCTTCTGAAGCCTGATTCTGTCACTTCATCACATTCAGTCTCCTTCAGGCCTTGTTCCCTTGCTAACGAGGAGCTGAAATCCCCTGTAGGAGGAGAGGAATTCTAATTTCGGGTGTTCTCAGCCTTTTTGCACTGGTTTCTTCTCATTTTTGTGGATTTATCCACCTGTCATCTTTGTAATTGCCAACTTTCAGATTGGGTCTCTGAGTGGATGTCCGGCTTATTGGTGATGAAGTTTTTTCTGTTTCTTAGTTTTCCTTTGGCAGACGCCCCTTACCCACAGAGCTAGGCCTTCCTGGGTTCAGCTGTGCTTGCTGTGAAGCTCTCAGTCCTCAGCACTTCCAATTGCTGTTCTTCTTGTGGGGATGGAACCAGCTGAGCTCGACTAAATGGGCATCCAGTCCCATATACTCTGCACCAAGATGCACCACACCGGGGTGCTGGCAAAACAGCCACACCAGCCAAAATAGACACGCTGGTGACCCATGTGTCTCCTCCACCGGGAATCTCCCAGTCTGTGGGCAACAGAAATTCATTGGAAATTGCAGCATCCACTCACTCTCTGTGCTTTCACTGGGAGCTACAATCCTGAGCTGCTGCTAATCAGCCATCTTGGATCTCTCTCCGCCCAGTGATGAAGTTTTTTGTTTCTTAGTTTTCCTTTGACGGACACCCATTCCCCACAGAGCTGGACCTTGCCAGGTTTGGCTGTGCTTGCTGTGAAACTCTCAGTCCTCAGCGCTTCCAATTGCTGTTCTCCTTGTGGGGATGGGACCAGCTGAGCCCTTCCCGTATACTCCGCACTGAGAAGCACCCTGCCAGGGCTCCGGCAAAACAGCCGCACCAGCCAAAAGAGTCACACTGGCAATCCATGTCTCCTCTGCTGGGAATCTCCCATTCTGTGGGCAACAAAAATTCGTCTGAAACTGTGGCATCCACTTGCTCTCTAGGCTTTCACTGGGAGCTATAATCCTGAGCTGCTGCTAATCAGCCATCTTGGATCTCTCTCCTGACTCAGATGTTAATCTCCCTTGGCAACACCCTCACAGACACACCCAGGATCAATACTTTGTATCCTTCAATCCAATCAAGTTGACACTCAGTATTCACTGTCACAAGTCTACCTCTTGTCAACTTGGACCCATGTACATGTCCTGAGATCATACATAATCTTCAAATAAAGATGATAATAAGATCATAATTACTCCTTACATGATACAACTATCCTTTGTACAACCAAAAATGCACCAATCCCTGATCCAAATACTGTTACATAATAAATGCTGATCTGAAGTCAGTAAATCTTATGTAAAGTGACAAAGGAGAAAGGAAATGAATTTTCTTAGTACAAGTGGATACATGCACAAGCATGTTTTTAACAAAAGAAGGAGGAAATACTCATGAAAATTACAGTTCTCATTCCTGCAGCTGGTCATGTGGTCATAGCTGGTATTGATGACTACCTTCTTGTACTACCCATGCTGTATTCCCTTTGTCTTCAGTAAGCACCTCAGCAGGTCATAGTTTTTTCTTGGTGGAGTGACCTAAAACTTCATTCCTGTAGGGTCTAGGCCATTTGTAGTCCTAACTGGATTGGGCTGTTGTTGTTTCCCAATGACCTTAATCACAAGGCATGTTAATAATAAGACACCCTAATGGATCTCCTGTATTCCATGCATACTCCTCCTTACCTCCGTTGTGGGGTAGTAGACTGGTTTCGTCTTGATAGTCTGGGTCATTCACCCCAGCCAACACTGTAACTCCCTTCTTAGCCTGTTGACTTAAAGGTAAGAGGAACTCAAAATGTCCAGGTGGCAATCTTAACTTCCAGCATAATGGAATTGGTTTTTTATCTCCTGGTGTCAGTCTGCCTCCCTCTGGAACTAAGACCTCTAAGCCAGCAAAATGTAACATTACAGGAACAGGGAGCAAAAATTTTGCTTGTGGATCACTAGGGGTGATGGTCAAGTGGTGCCACTTCCACTTCCACCCCTTGATTCCTGCACCCGTGTATCCTGGCTACAGGAGAAACAGTACCATATATTGGAAGCTGATTCAGAGCATACACGGCTTCCTGGAGAACTTTGCCCCAGCTCTGCAAAGTATTGTCCCCTAGTTGGCATTGTAATTGTGACTTCAAAAGGCCATTCCACCATTCTGTCAATCCAGCTGCTTCAGGATGATGGGGAACATGGTAAGACCAGTGAATTCCATGATCATAAGCCCACTGCTGCACTTCTTTAGCCATAAAGTGTGTGCCTAGGTTAGAGGCAATACTGTGTGGAATACCATGACAGTAGATAGGCATCCCAGGAGTCCACGGATGATAGTCTTGGCAGAGGCATTGTGTTCAGGATAGGCAAACCCATATCCAGAGGCAAGTATCTATTCTAGTGAGGACAAACCTCTGCCCTTTCCATGAAGGAAGAGGTCCAGTATAATCAACCAGCCACCAGGTGGCTGGCCAATCACCCAAGGAAAGGTGCCATATCAAGGGCTCAGTGTTTGTCTCTGTTGCTAGCAAATTGGGCACTCAGCAGTGGCTATAGCCAGGTCAGCCTTGGTTAGTGGAAGTCATGTTGCTGAGCCTATCCCTGCCACCATGGCCATATTGTTCATGGGCCCATTGGGCAATGATAGAGGTGTCTAGGGAAAGAGGCTAAGTGGTGTCCACAGAATGGGTCATCCTGTCCATTTGACTATTAAAATAATATTCTACTGAGGTCATCTGTTGGTAAGCACTCACATGCAATCACATGGAATACAAATATCTTCACAGTTGACAACTCAGAGAAGTCCATCCACATAACTCTTCCCCAAATTTCTTTGTCACCAATTTTCTAATCATGCCTTTTCCAAGACTCTGACCATCCAGCCACACCATTGGCTACAGCCCATGAATCAGTATATAATTGCATATCTGGCCATTTCTTCTTCCATGCAAAGCACACAACCAGGTGCACCACTTGAAGTTCTGCCTACTGGGAAGATTTCCCTTCACCAGTATACTTTAGGGATGTCCTAGAAATGGCCGTAGTGCTGCAGCTTTCCACTTTCAGGTGATGCCTGTGTATCATGCAGAACCATCTGTGAACCAGGCCCTAGCCTTCTCTTCCTCTGTCAACTGATCATAGGGAACTCCCCATGAGGCAATCGGTGCAGGCTGGGGAATAGAAGGCAGGGTGGCAGGAGTGGAGACCATGGGCATTTGAGCCACTTCCTCATGTAACTTACTTGTGCTTTCAGGACCTGCTCGAGCCCAATCACATATATACCACTTCCATTTGATGACAGAATGCTGCTGTGCATGACCCACTTTATGGCTAGATGAGTCAGAAAGCACCCAGTTCACGATAAGCATCTCAGATCACATGGTACTTGATGACCCAGAGTCAAATGTTTGGTTTCCACTAAAGCCCAGTAACAGGCCAACTACTCTCAAAAGGATAGTAGTTATCTGCAGAAGATGGCAGGGCATTGCTCTAAAATCCTAGTGGCATCTGCTGTGATTCACCTGTGGGGTCCTGCCAAAAGCTCCAAACAGCATTCCTATCTGTCACTGATACCTCAAGCTCTGTTGAATCTGCTGGGTCATATGGCCCAAATGGCAGAGAAACTTGCACAGCAGCCTGGATCTGTTGCAGAACTTCTCTGCTCTGGACCCCACTCAAAACTGGCAGCTTTTTGGGTCACTCGATAAATGGGCCAGAGTAACACACCCAAATGAGAAATGTGTTGCCTCCAAAATCCAAATAGGCCCATGAGGCATTTTGCCTCTTTCTTGGTTGTAGGAGGGGCCAAGTGCACCAGTTTATAGTTTACCTTAGAAGGAATATCTCAACAGGTCCCACACCACTGGACCCCTAGAAATTTTACTGAGGTAGAAGTTCCCTGAATTTTATTTGGATTTATTTTCCATCATCTGGCATGCAAATGTCTCATTAATAAGTCCAATGTGTTTGCTACTTCTTGCTCACCAGATCTAATCAGCATAATGTCATCAGTGTAATGGACCAGTGTGATACCTCATGGAAGTGAAAAGTGGTCAAGGTCTCTCCAAATAAGATTATGATACAAAGCTGGAGTTTATATACCCCTGGGGTAGGACAGCAAAGGTATATTGCTGGCCTTGCCAGCTGAAGGTAATTTGCTTCTTGTAAGCCTTATGGACAGGAATAGTGGAAAAGGCATGTGCCAAGTCAATGGCTGCATACCACGTACCAGGAGATGTGTTAATTTGCTCAAGCAATAAAACCACATCTGGTACAGCAGCTGCAATTGGAGTCACAACTTGATTACGATAATCCACTGTCTTTCTCCAAGATCCATCTGTCTTCTGCACAGGCCAAATGGGAGAGTTGAATGGGGATGTGGTGGGAATCACCACCCCTGCATCTCTCAAGTCCTTGATGGTGTCACTAATCTCTGCAATCCCTCCAGGGAAGTGATAGTGTTTTTTATTTAATATTTTTCTAGGTAGAGGCAGCTCTAATGGCTTCCATTTGGCCTTTCCATAACAGCCCTCACCCTAACAGTCAGGAGCCAGCTACTGAGTATGTCTATGCCAATTATGCATTCTGGCACTGGGGAAATGATCACAGGATGAGTCCAGGGACCCACTGGACCCACTGTAAGTTGGACCTGAGCTAAAACTCCTTGAATTACCTGACCTCCATAAGCCCCTACTTTAACTGGAGGAGCACAGTGACACTTTGGGTCCCCTGGAATAAACATCATTTCAGAGCCAGTGTCCAGTAGTCCTTGAAATGTCTGATTATTCCCTTTCCCCAATGCACAGTTACCCTGGTAAAAGACCAGAGATCACCGTGGGGAAGGATGGGAGAAAAATTCACTGGATAAATTGTTGGTAATGTAGTGGGTCCTTCCTCAAGGAGACTGAGCCTCCCCCTCATTCAATGGGTTCTGGGTCTGTAAAATGGCTCAAGTCTGGAAATTGCTTGAGGAGCTGCGATTCTCAGTTTTTATAATTCAAATTAGTCTTTTGTCCATGTAACCTAGAAGTTTTCTGCTTGTATAAATTAAGTAGGAATACAGTAGGCTTCCTATCAATTTCACCTCTAGTAGCACGATGATTAATTAGCCAATGCCACAGCTCTACACAAGTCAAACTATTCTGTTTGCTACCTTCCTCTGCTGTCCATTACAGTAGCTATGCCCACCTTGCCTTTGATGGTTGAGTGTCACCTCTTGACTCCTGCCACCTTGAGATCCAATTATTTCCATTGTATTTAAATGTTGTAGTTGGATAACCATGGTTCCCACTGTTAGATATGACATACAGAGAAGAGCAGTTACAGGGCTCTTCAAAGATGCAGGTGTTGCCCTCACAAATCCACTTCACAAGGCATTAATCAAGGGTATAACTTCTGGAAACTCCCAGCTAAGATAAGTAGGTCTAAAGTAACTATTTTGCTTCATACCCCAATCTCCCTAAGCCTTTGGATCGCTTCCTCTACATTAAACTCAGGGAGATCAGGCATTTTCAGCTCCCTCATGGTGGGCCATCTTTTAATCCATATTTCAGCTAACCAAGCAAATAAACTATTAGAACCCTTTTTAACTCCCCAAGCTGCAACATTAAAGGCCGAGTCCCTACTTAGTAGGCCCAAATCAATAAATTCAACCTGATCTATCTCTATGTTCCTTCCACCATTATCTCACACCCTTAATCTCTATTCCCATGCCTGTTCTCCAGATTTCTGTTTATATAAATTAGAAAACTCAAGCAGTTATTTTTGAGTGCAGCATACCTCCTCATGGGTCAAACTCTCAACCTCACCTCTAAGGGCCCACCGGGACTTTAGTCTAGTTATAGGTCTAGAAGCAAATAGGGGTGTTAGGGGTGGCTCCTGAGGAGAATCAGCATTATCTTGCCTGGCAATTGCCTCAGGGGGGTGTCACTGTTGCCTCAGTGCAGGATTTATTTCCTCAGACAAAGGTGGAAAGGCTGATGGCAGCGTGGATTGGGGAGGGGGTGTTGCCACTACTGGGGATGGGGGAGCTGTTTCTTCTGGCTAAAAAGGTTCATCAGAGTTTACAAACTCAGTGTTCCCAGCTTCATCAATGTCCTCCCACACATTCCCATTCCAAGTTGCAGGGTCCCAATTTTTACCAATCAATGTCCTCACTTTAACAGTAGACACCTGGAGAGGCTGTGCATGCACCTTTCCTTGCAGGTCAACAACTTGAATGATAAGGGCTTGTGTCTGTTTTTCCACAATTTCAGCTCTTTTTCTACAGGAGATAGGACTCTCACTCAGGTCAATCTTAGCAGATTTGAGGCTCAGTATCTGCTTCTGAAGTTGAGAGGTAGAATCCCTGAGTTTGTCTTTTTCTTTTATCACTTTGTCCACTGAACTTAGGAGTGACCAACCAACCAGCTTCATTATGTTCTTTGGTTCTCCACATATGATCAAAGGTATTATGTGTAGGGTCACTTAACTCTTGTTTCTCACAAGCGATGAATCAGGAGTGTCAAATGCATTTATTTTACGTAACTCTCTAAACAGCTCACATCAAGAACTATCAGTGTTCTCCATACTATTAGAAGTAGAGCCCTTAGCATTTGGGGGTCTAATCATATTAAGCAGCCAACTCCAAAAACCCCAAAACCAATGAAAGAACTCCTTCCTTAATATTCTGTTTCCATAGAACCACTCCTGGTAGCAAATCTGTATTAGTCAGAGTTCTCTAGAGGGACAGAACTAATGAAACATATATATTCTCTTATACACTGTGTTTCAGAATGTAAAGTAGTACAGCCAAAGAATTGGAATCAGATCCCAGTTTCCTTTTATTGAAAAATTAATCTCTCTCTCCTCATTTGTAACAACTCCTTAATAGATTTTGATTTACCATTTTTTCTTTTCCTTTTTGCAAAAATTGTCATACTAAACCTTGTTTTGTACCTTACTTTTTACCCCGACTTAACAATATGTTCTAGAAATCACTCTATATCAATATACAGTGATGTTTTTATCAGTTTTCAGAGCTTCCTAGTACTTCACTGTGTGTACGTACCACATTGTGTAGATGTACCACACATATGTAAATACTGTATGGATGTTTAATATGGGATTTTATGTATATTTTATGTATATATATGAGATTTTACTAGGTATCAATTCACACGATCACAAGGTCCCACAGTAGGTCATCTGCAGGCTGAAGAGCAAGGAGAGCTAGTCCAAGTACCAAATCTAAAGAACTTGGAGTTTGATGTTCAAGGGCAGGAAGCATGCAGCACAGGAGAAAGACGTAGGCTGGGAGGCTAGACCAGTCTCTCACATTTTTCTGCTTGTGTTGTAACTGAGCAAGTGTGAAATCACCATTAAGACAAAGACTAGGCCAAATTACAGGGTCTTTATTGCCAGCGGCCACAGAGGACTTGTGTCTCTCTAAACCATGGCCCCGAAAGGAGAGTGTCAAGACCTTTTATGCCCATAAACCACCTCCTGAGCAGGGATGAGAGTGAGGGGCTTTGGACATTCTGAGGGCCAGGGGACTTTGGACAATCCGATTGTCACTTAAGTGGTTCACAGAAGTCAAGATAAGCATTAGTTTACATATTGTCTGAGCAGGGTGGAAATTACAGACCTTAGTTACTTATTACAAGTCTTAAAATGGTGCAGGGGCCAAAATGGCATTGGTTTGGACTGCTTGCCTGTCACATTAGGGTTACAGAGAGCACTTTCAAAGGAAAGCCAAGGTATGGTCGAGGTATGCAGTTTATGGGGCAATTACCATGTCACACTTGCTTATATTCTAGTCTCACTGGCAGATGATTAGATGGTACCCACCCAGATTAAGGGTGGGTCTGCCTTTCCCAGTCCACTGACTCAAATATTAATCTCCTTTGGCAACACCCTCACAGACACATTCTGGATCGATGCTTCGTATCCTTCAATCAAGTTGACACTCAGTATTACCATCACAGACCTCAAAAGCACAGGTAACCAAAGCAAAACCTGACAAACAGGATTAAATCAGAATCAAAACCTTCCGCACAACAAAAGAAAGCATGAATGAAGTGAAGAGACAATCTACAGAATGAGAGAAAATTTTTGTAAACTATTCATTCAACAAGGGATTAATGACCAGAATATATAAGGAATTCAAATGCCTTAATAGCAAAAACCAAATAATCCAACATGAAAATGGGCAAAAGATCTGAATAGACGTGTCTCAAAAGAAGACATACGAATGGCCAACAGATATATGGAAAAAACGTTCAACATCACTAATGATGAGAGAAATGCAAATCAAAACCACAATGAGATGTCATCTCACCTCAGTTTAAATGGTATTATCAAAAAGAAATAACAAATGCTACTGAAGATGTATAGGAAAGGCAAACCCTTATATACTGTATTTTGAAATGTAAATTAATACAGCCAAAGAATTGGAATCAGATCCCTGTTTCCTTTTATTGAGAAATTGTATTTACATATGACATTCTGGAATATATGAATGCTTATTGCTACAGGGTTGTCATGGCTTACAGACTTTTTCAGTGAACAAAACTAGAAAAAAATATTTTTAATGGGGGAATAAAATTCTTACTGTATTTCTGGTTTAAATATAAAATTACATAGTGGTTTGTTTGTTCGTTTTTGAAACAGGGTATCAAGCTGTTGCCTAGGCTGAAGTGTAGTGGCACCATTATAGCTCACTGCAGCCTCGAACTTCTGGGCTCAAATGATCCACCTGCCTCCTCCTCCTAAGTAGCTACTTAGCTAAGTACTACTACAGGCACACATCACCACACTCAACTAATTTTTTATTTTTATTTTTTGGCAGAGACAAGATCTCCCTATGTTGCTCAGGCTGGTCTCAAACTCTTGGGCCCAAGCAATTCTCCCACCTTGATCTCTTGAGTACTGGGATTGTAGGCATGAGCCACTGTGCCTGAAAAAATTACACAGTTTTTACTAAACTCTTTTGATTTTATACTTAGTTTCTTTCTTATGTTGAAAACTTTGATTTCAAAACACAACGTAATTACTTATTTGCTTTATTCCACAATAAACTTAGCATTTCAAAATGACAACAAGACTACTGAATATTGTTTAAGATTTTTATAGCACCTTTTTTGTTTTTTGTTGCAGTGTCTTGCATTACTTGAAGAAATTTTGTATTGTTAAGGACTGGTATTCGTTTTTCTTCATTTAGTCTTTTTTTAAGCACGTAAAATATTTACATGGTTCCAAAGTCAAAACTATATAACCTAAATTTACAGAAATCTCACTGCTATGGCTGTCTTCTACATGCTCTTCTCTCTCTCCTCATATGTAACAACCCCTTAATAGGTTTTGGTTTACCATTTTATTTTCTTCTTTATCTTTTTTTCTTTCTTTCTTTCTTTCTTTTTTTTTTTTTTTTGCAAAAATTGACATACTAAACCTTGTTTTGTACCTTACTTCCCCCCCCCACTTAACAATATATTCTAGAAATCACTCTATATCAATATACAGTGACCTTTTTATCAGTTTTCAGATCTTCCTAGTACTTCACTGCGTGGATATACCATCATTTCTTCAGCTAGTCCCCTATTAACAAACATTTGAGCTATCCCCAATCATTTGTTATAAATTTAATCACAATGTTGTACTTAAGTCGTATTTTATTTTTGTTGATTTATCTTTGGAATCACACTTCTGGAATCACACTTCCACACTTCTGGAAGTAAGATTGCTGAGTCAAAAGGTAAATGAGGCTGAGCATGGTGGCTGATGTCTGTTGTCTTAGCACTTTGTGGGGCCAAGGAGGGAGAAACACTTGCGGCCAGAGGTTCAAGACCAGCCTGGGCAGCTTGGCAACCCTGTCTCTAAACAACAATAAAAAGATAAATGAATATGGAATTTTGCTAATATGTTGCCAAATTCCCTTCCAAAGTTGTGTCATTCACATCTCTACCAGAAATATGTCAGAGTGCCATAGTGCCTAGCTCCCATACAGCTTTCCCAATAGACTATGTTATCAAAATTCTGAATGTCTACCAATCTGATAAATGAAAACTGACTACATCAACAACATAAACAAGTTTTAACTTGTATATATTATGACTGAGATTAAGCATTCTTTCACATATGGAAAAGCTTTTGTTTCTGTGAAATGTATGTTTCTATCATTTGTCCATTTTTCTAAATAATTGTCCTTTTATCTCAATTTTAAACAATTTAGGCCTTTGTCATTTGAGTAGCAAATATTTTCCTAGTTGTCATTTGTCTTTTAGCTTTGTTTGCAATGAGTTTTGTTGTGCAAACTAATTTTTTAATAAACAAATATATCGATATTTTCTTTAATTTCTTCTCAATTTTGAGTCACATGAAAGTTACCTCACTGAGGTTTTTAATATGCTAGAAATGCTTAAGCAAACTATAATTGGCAAATTACTGGAGGCTCCCTGTGAACTAGTTTAAGAGTTAGAACTCTGGGGGTTCAATGTTAAGGAGATCCCCACACATTTATGAGTTTTTTTCTTTGCGAACCCCGCCAGGTTCTCAGAGAAAAATCTTTTTATGCTTCCAACAGAGGGAGGAAAAAGCAATGACTGTGAAATACACCCACAGTATTCTATTGTTCTTAACAAAAACCTTCCCTTGAGGAAAATACTCTCCAGAGCCATACCTACCCAGAGAATGAAAAATACCCAATTCCAAAACCCTCTAGCCCTCTTGACTTACCTAAGGGATCGAAAAGAGCTGAGAAGCCCTTGTGAAGTTTATAGCCCTAGGGTTTAGGCTCAATAAAAGACAAGCAGAATAAGACCTAACTTTAGAATTATAGAATGCTTCCCTGTTTCGATGGTTAATATTGAGTGTTCACTTGATTAGATTGAAGGATACAAAGTATTATTCCTTGGTGTGTCTGTGAGAGTGTTGCCAAAGGAGATTAACATTTGAGTCAGTGGACTGGGAGAAGCGAATCCACCCTCAATCTGGATAGGTACCATCTAATTAGCTGCCAGCATAGCTAGGATAAAAGCAGGCAGAAGAATGTGAGAGGACTTGATTTTGCTGAGTCTTCCAGCCTTCATCTTTCTCCTATGCTGGATGCTTCCCATCCTCCAACATGGAACTTCAACTTCTTCAGCTTCTGTACTCTTGGACTTATACCAGTGGTTTGCCAGGGACTCTCAGGCCATCAGCCACAGACTAAAGGTTGCATTGTTGGCTTCCCTACTTTTGAGGTTTGGGGACTTGCATTGGCTTCCTTGCTCCTCAGCTTGCACACAGCCTATTGCAGGACCTCACCTTGTGATCGTATGAGTCAGTACTCCTTAATAAACTGCCCTTCATATATACAAGTATTCTGTTAATGCTGACCCTCCAGAGAATCCTAACACACCTCTCTTTACCACCACATCAGTCAGGCTCCTACATAATAACAGGGGATTACAACTGAAATAACTGCAATGCTCAGACTGGTTTTGAAAAAGTCTCTAAAGGAATCCAAAGACAGGCCATGTGTGGTGGCTCATGCCTGTAATCCCAGCACTTTGGGAGGCCAAGGCAGGTGAATCACCTGAGGACAGGAGTTCAAGAGTAGCCTTGCCAACATGGCAAAACCCTGTCTCTACTAAAAATACAAAAATTAGGCTGGGTGTGGTGGCTCACGCCTGTAATCCCAGCACTTTGGGAGACCGAGGCAGGTGGATCAAGAGGTCAGATGTTCAAGACCAGCCTGACCAACATGATGAAACCCCATCTCTACTAAAAATAGAAAAATTATCTGGGTGTGGTGACACATGTCTGTAATCCCAGCTACTCGCGAGGCTGAGACAGGAGAATTGCTTGAACCAGGAGACGGAGGTTGCAGTGAGCCAAGATGGTGCCACCGCACTCCAGCCTGAGTGACAGAGTAAGATTTTGTCTCTAAAAAAAAAAAATAGAAAAGAAAAAGAAATTCAAAGACAATGGGAAGATAGCAACAAGGACATTTGAGAAGGTTTTAGCCTCTGACATCTACAGCTGCGGCAAATAATAAATCTAACCTACCTCTTAGCCAGGTAGATGCAAAACTTCAGGATACAAGCCTATTTAACTCAGTTTCTTTTACTCAATACATCATGTCCAGCTTTGAAAAAAATGGCAAAGCAGGCTAGAAAGCAGAAACATAGTCTAAGATCAAGAGCAAGCTTCAGAACCAGACTCAGGTATAACACAAATTTTGAAACTATCAGACAAGAAACTTAAAAGACCTGTAATTAATATGCTGAGAGTTCTAATGAAAATGCTACCAATATTTAAAACAGATGGTTAATGTAAGCAGAGAAATAGGAACTCTAAGAATGATTCAAAAGGAAATTTTTAGATCAAAAAAATATATAACAGAAATGAAGAATGCTTTTGATGGCCTCACCAGTAGACTGGACACAGATGAGGAAATAATCAGTTTACTTAAAGATACATCAATTAAAACCCCAAACTGAAAAGCAAATTGGAAAAATGAGGGGGAAAATAGAACGTAATAGCCAAGAAATGTGGGACAATTGCAGATGGAATAACATACATGTAAGGGGAATATCAGAAGGAAAAGGAAGGAACAGAATAATTACTCAAAATAACTTAGAATTTTCCAAAATAATGATACTTATTTGGAATAAATATTGTGGATCATACCACAGATCCAAGAAACCCAGAAAACACCAAGCAGGATATATATATACTAAGACATTTACACACAGGCATATTATATTGAAACTGCAGAAAATCAAAGACAAAAAAATCGAGACAGGATCTCACTATTTCACTTCGTCACCCAGGCTGAAGTACAGTGACACAATCATAGTTCACTGCAGCCTCGGCCTCCTGGGCTCAGGTGATCCTCACACCTCAGCTTCCCAAGTTGCTGGGACTACAGGTGCGTGCCACCATGCCTGGCTAACTTTGTTGTTATTATTTGTAACAATGAGATCTTGCTTTGTTATCCAGGCTGGTCTTAATTTCCAAGATCTACAGGGTGAGTTGGGAAGTTAGAGACTCAAGAGAGCCAATTACGCTGTCCCGGTTTGAGTCCAAAGGCCTGAGATCCAGAAGAACTGATGGTGAAGTTCCAGTCCAAAGGCTGACAGGTTTGGGAACCAGGAAAAGTCCATTTTTGAGTTTGAATGTGAAGGCAGGGAAAAGTCCACATCCCAGTTCAAAGGCAGACAGGCCAGCAGGAGGAATTCTCTCTTACATGAGGAATGTCAGCCATTTGGTTCTATTCAGGACTTCATTTGATTGGATGAGGCCTACCCATGTTAAAAAAAAAAAAAAAAAGGACAGTCTGTTTACTCAGTCTACCAACATAAATGTTAATCTCATTCAAAAACACCCTTACCCGAACACCCAGAATAATGTTTGACCAAATATCTAAGTACCCTATGGTTCAGTCAGGTTGACACACAAAATTAACCATCACAAGTCCAACTGTTGCCAGCTTGGTACTCCTATGCATACTTAATCTCCAAATGAAGACAATAGCAAGTATGTAATTCCACCCAACATGCTACTGTGTATAACCAAAACACACTAACCCCCTTTCCTTGAATGATGTTTAATCTTCTTGTTATCTCAAAACGTAAATACTATTATGTAAAGTTAATACTTAAAGACTGTGATATAATCAATACATCTTAGTTACATGATAAGGGGATGATATAGGAAAGACAAAAAGATATTTGCCTACACACACACACACACACACACACACACACACACACAAACACAAACACAAACATTTCCTCCATAACAAAGTAAGGAGGAAATACTCATGACAATTAAGGTCTTCTTCATTTCTGTAACTAGTCATGTGGTCATAGCTGGTATATATAAGTACCTTCTTTCAGTACACATTTCATATTCCATTTGCTTTCAGCAAACACCTCAACTGTTCATTTTTTTGTCAGGTGGGGTGACCCAGACCTTCATTCCCAAGGGGTCTGGCCATTAGTAGTCCTGCCTGGATTGTTTCATTGTAGTTTGAAATTGACTTAAATCACAGGGCATGGTAACACTAAGAGATGTCCTAAGGGAATTTCCTATACTCCAAACACATACTGTTTCTTTTTTTTTTTTAATTGTGCTTTAGATTCTGGGGTACATGTGCAGATCATGCAAGACTGTTGCATAGGTACATTCATGGTAAGGTGGTTTGTTGCCACCATCCCCCATCACCTATACCTGACATTTCTCCCCATGTGATCCCTCCCCACCCTCCCTCCCACCGTCCCTCCCCTAGTCCCCCTGCAATGGACCCCAGTGTGTGATGCTGCCCTCTCTGTGTTGACCTGTTCTCATTGTTCAACACCCACCTATGAGTGAGAACATTCAGTGTTTGATTTTCTGTTCTTGTGTCAGTTTGCTGAGAATGATGGTTTCCAGATTCAACCACGTCCCTACAAAGGATATGAACAGACACTTTTCAAAAGAAGACATTTATGCAGCCAACAAACATGAAAAAAAGCTCATCATCACTGCTTATTAGAGAAATGCAAATCAAAACCACATTGAGATACTATGTCACACCAGTTAGAATGACAATCATTAAAAACTCAGGAGACAACAGATGCTCAAGAGGATGTGGAGAATTAGGAACACTTTTACACTACTGGTGAAAATGTAAATTAGTCCAACCATTGTGGAAGACAGTGTGGTGATTCCTCAAGGATCTAGAACTAGAAATACCATTTGACCCAGCAATTCCATTACGGGGTATATACCCAAAGGATTATAAATTGCTCTATTATAAAGATACATGCACATGTATGTTCATTGCAGCACTGTTTATGATAGCAAAGACCTGGAACCAACCCAAATGCCCATTGATGATTGACTGGACAAGGAAAATGTAGCACATATACACATGGAGTACTATGCAGCCATAAAAAACGATGAGTTCACGTCCTTTGTAGAGACATGGATGAATCTGGAACCATCATTCTCAGCAAACTGACACAAGAACAGAAAACCAAACACCACATGTTTTCTCTCACAGGCGGGCAATGAACAATAAGAACACTTGGGTACAGGAAAGAGAACAACATTCACTGGGCTGGGTGTGGGGCTGGAGGGGAGAGGAGGAAAGGGAAAGTGGGCAGGGGCAGGGAAGGATGGGGAGGGATAACACCGGGAGAAATGCCTGATGTAGGCGATGGGGTTGGGGGAGTGGTGGAGAGATGGAGACAGCAAACCACCATGGCATGTATGTACCTATGCAACAATCCTGCAGGATGCAGGATGTGCACATGTACACCAGAGCCCAAAGTAAATAAATAAATAAAAGAAAACACTGTAATGTAATAATAAAAGCAGCCTTTTACAGTATACTTACTTAAGCAGCAGGAGGCATGCTAAGCACTTTATATACATTATCTAATTTACACCCAATCCCAACCTATGAAGTCGTTTCCCATCTATTAGAAAGCTAAGGCTTAGAGAGCTCAAGTCACTTGCTCAAGGTGGTGCAGCTAGCCGACAGCAGGGCTGGCATCTGAATAGGATCCACTCTGCTTCCAGAGCCCATGACTTATCCACTACATTGTAACTTCTAAGTCAGCAGCCACAGCAGATGCCACATACTCTCTCCAGAAGGTAGCTTTCCAGCATCATTCATTCAACAGATCTTTTACTAAACATTTTCAATGTGTCAGACACTGTGCTAGGCACAGGGGATGCAAAGGTGAACAGGAGGCTGACAGCTCACTAAAGGCAGACTAAGAAATAACAGTCCATAAACAATGCATCTTGTGAAAATAGACACATGAACCTTTAAGTATGTTTCGGGAAATCCAGGAATAAAAGATGCAGGTGGTGACTTTCTACCTGGAGCTCTGGGACATTGAAAAGCCCTGCAGATAAACCCTCAGAGGACCAATTGGCATTTGAAGAGTCCAGGACACTAGGCCAGAGAGCAGCTTTCCAGGATCCTGTACATCCCAGCAGTTGTGGGGAGAGCAACCAAATCCTCCCACGCTCCAGGGAAAGAGCTTGATGGAGTCTTACGGACACAAGGGTGAGATACAGCCATGGATGGCAGCGTAGTCCCAAGATGTGATGCCAACCTGCTTCAGCAAAAGCTGGTGGCGGGGGGGGCGGGGGTCGGTCTTCACCAGAAGCCAATGATCAAGATCATTCCGCACACAGAACTTGAATGTCAGCTCAAATAACCATAAATCCAAGCACTTGCCACTCCATGCCACTGCATTATAACATCCCCACAAAGGAAAGAACAGTCTTGTCCCACCAAGGAGTTGGGAGGGGGAGTGAGAAATACCTGATGTGACCAAGCTTAAACCCAAATAGACTGAGAAATCACTGGATTGGACCAAGTTGACCTGGGCATGACTAGATTGGGCTTCCTGTACCAGTTACCATAGTTACTAGAGATAGAAATCTAGTAAAGCTAAAGGAAAACTTAAAAAGCTACATTTCTACACATGAGAAGTGTGAAGCTAACTCCATAGGTGATATCAATAGCTCAAATGAGCTCTGATGGCACCCAGACCACAGAGCAAAAGAGGAGCTAGAGACAAGTGTCACAGCTTGAATTGTGTCCCCACAAAAATTGAGATGCTGAAGTCCTCAGCTTCACTTCCTCAGAATATGACCCTCCTTGGAGACAGGGTCATGGCAGATGTAATCTGACGAGATGAGGTCCCACAGGAGCAGGATGGACTCCTAATCCAACATGGTGGGGACCTTTTAAGGACAACTTGTGAAGACGGAGACACAGGGAGAACGCACTGAATACAGAGATCAGGATGGTGTGTCTACAAGTCAACAAATGCAAAGTGACAGCCACCTAGCAGAAGCTAAACAGCAAGGCAGGGAACAGTGTCTCCCTCACAGCCCTCAGAAGGAACCAGTCCTCCAACAGCTTGACCTCAGATGTCCAGCCTCCAGAAATGTGAGACAATAACTTTCTGTTGTTTAGACCACCCAGATTTATGGCAGCACTAGCAAACTAATTCAATGGAAATCTACATTTTCGTTCACTCATTATCCATTTCCTATGTACCTTGTAGGGACCGGCAAAGCACAAGATGCTCTGAAGGATGTGGAACTTTGCATTGCCCATGGCAGTTATTCTCATCTTAGAGCCCATAAGCTCGTTCGTGCCTCCTCAGTCATAGGAGGCTGATGGTAGGAGTCGCCAGGCTCCTCTGGAGACCCAGGTCCTTCCCAGCCGACTAGAGGTGGAAGCCTCTGAGTCACATAAACCCACAAACCCACAAAGTCCTGGTTCCTGGTTCCCGCCCAAGACCTGCGTCCCTCTGATTATTTATCTTCTCTACCAACCATGCACTTCGTTTCTCCTAACGTGATCTTCTCATACAACACTGACACCCAGGCTTTCCTGAAACTCACACTCCATGAAAAACAAAGTCCCTGGCCCTCACTCTTTTAACTAAATGCCTGTCCTCCCTCCCAGCTGTAACTGAAACCTAACTCTGACCTGAGGACCTCCTTTTCTTTTCATCTGGATTTGGTCTTTTCCCACCGCCTAGTACTTCAAGGTGTAAGGGGTGCACACAGGGGAATACTATTTCCCCTGAAAGAAAATCAGGCCTCATTCTTTGCTCTTTCCCTCACTCTCTTCTGGAAGCAACGACTCCCCACCTTCTGTGAGGGCGCCTGGGTGCCACTCTTTCCTTTGCCTCTGCCCTTGTAGCCTGGGAAATCCTTACCTGCTCTTTAGGGGTGGAGAAAGCTTGTGCTGACACATCTTCTTTGCCTACTGTTTAGTCCAGAGCCTTAGCTCATAGAGGTTCAGAGCATCTTTTTCTCTCAAGACATTGCTATTGTTTTGATATTTAAGATCTTATTTTGATACTTCAAAGCAGAACAAAGAGGCTTCTCTTTGCATTCTCTGCTATGATGTCCTAATCTTCCCTGATGCCGTGGATGCCTCTGAGGAGCACGTCCATGGAAAGAATATATCCACAAAAAGAATAGATTTGCTATTTTTCTTCCCCAGCTCCCTGCTGCCAGACAGTGAGGTGGGAAGTGAGCAGTTGACTGGGAGACAGCATAAGAAAGTATTCAAAGCTTCACCAGGAAAAAAAAATGTAGAGAGATAACATTTGGAATTATTTGCCGATGTTTTTTTCTTGTTGTGTTTGTCCCACAGTGACCTGCATTTGTACCTACCTCAGTGCAGAGAAAAGACAACATTCAACAGAGTTGCTTAGCAGACAGTTTTAAATTCATGGTAGAGTTGGTAGTATCAATAATCTAGGGTCTATTGATTTGCAAGAACCTGGCAAGAGGAAGAAAATATGATAAAAAATCCAACAGAGACTTCACCTCAGGGAAACTGCTGGGCTTCCTGATGCTGCCCATGGAGCAGAGTCCAGCTCCCCAGGCCCCTGAGGGTGTGGAAATAAACCCCAGAACCCCGACTAGCCCTAGAGGAAAGAGGAAAAGGAGGAACAGTGAAGCCCCAAAATGATACACACTGAAGTGACTGCGTTTGTCTTCAATTGTCTAGAATCTATACAAGCTGGACTCTAGATAAAGTTTCTACTATCCAGAAGAATGGGGAAGCTACATTTTTAGAGAAAAGATTGAGTTACATTTCTGCTGCATACTTGAGATGTGATTCACAACCATTATACCAACTAAACCGCCCACCCCAATTCCAGGCTTGCAACCCATTATTCACAGCATATTCCCTAAACGGTGTCCTTCCTTGTGTTTTAATGACCTCTTATTGTACTTAAAAATCACAATTCCTTACCATGACTTAACAAGGTAAATCATAATATGATTTCTACCTTCCTGCAAGGACAGTCTCTGCCTTCCTGCCTGGATGCTCTGTTTTTGTGCCTGGATGGTCTCTGCCTTCCTACAAGAATGGCTTCTACCCTCCTGCCTGGATGGTCTCTACTTTCCTGAACGGATGGCCTCTGCTTTCCTGTGTGAATTGTCTGCCTTCCTGCATCATATGGTTTCTGCCTCACTGCCTGGGTGGCCTTTACCTTCCTGCATAGATGATCTCTACCTTTCTGCCTGGATGGTCTCTGCCTTCCTGCATCAGATGGTACCTGCCTTCCTGCATAGATGGTGTCAACCTCCCTGCAGGGATGGTCTCTACCTCCCTCCATGGTGTCTACCTTCCTGCCTGGATGGTCTCTATCTTCCTCTTCAACTGTGCATTGTGCCCTCTCCCTTTAGCTTACCACTCTCCAAGCTTTCCCTTTCCCAGCTCGTGCTTTCCAACACTGTCCCAGGGCCAGCTTACATACTCCTCATAAGGCCTCTCATCCTTCAGATCTGACTGAAATGTCACCTCTTCAGAAAAGCTTTCCTTGACCATCAGGTGGTTCCATGCCTACCCCCACAATTCACTGTCTCAGCATTGAGAGTGTTTCCTTCATAGACTAACCCTGTCTGCAATCATCTCATCTGTGTGTTGTTGTCTTTCACCTCAGTGTGTAAGTCCCTGAAGGCATTGAATTAAGTTTTACCTAAAGCTTCCTTCTTACATATCTTAATTTCAGACAAAAGGTTTCTCCCTACACAATGACCTGTAACCCAGCTGGATGTGTAAACAGGCTGTAACCTACTCTTGTACCAATCACCTAGTTTTGACCAATCAAAGGTCGCCAACAGTTTAAATCATGTTCAAATAAGCAAACACCAAGCTGTAACCAATTTGGCTGTTTCTGTACCCCATTTCTGTTTCCTATATGTCACTTTCCCTTTTCTGTTTATAACTGTTCTTCAACCATGTGGCAATGCCAGAATATCTCTGAACCTGTTTTGGTTCGGGGATGCCTGATTCAATCACTGTTTGCTCAGTTAAACTCTGTTAAATTTGTCTGAAGCTTTTTCTTTTAACAAGAGTGAAGACTTTATCACTCCTGTTTAATTTCCTATTTCTAGGGACTAGCCCAGTGCCTGGTACTCATAAGTATTTGTTAAGTGAAGGAATGAATGAACACCAGATTATCACCAATGTAACTTCTTTGATGGAACGAGAAGAGGGAAGTTTTCTCTGCTGATGTGGTTAATGCCTCCACAACATCTGTTTATAGTGCCCTAAGGAGAATCTTGCTTTAATAAGCACAAGAATTTACATTTCCAGGAAACACATGTGGTTACTAGCGACATTAAACTGGTGGAGAGCCATCCTTTCTGGTTGAGAGCCAATTTAGGAAAAACATAAATGTTTATGATCAGCATTTTAAAATTTAATGTGAAAGTAACTTTACTGAATCCAATGGGGTGGAGGGAGTGGTGTATATTTTTACCATTGAGATGATGTACTTTATTGATAAGACAAATATTAATGAACAAATGGGCATTACTTTTTCACCACTAAAATGCTAATATAAGCAGCAATCCATAGACATTTGTGATACAATAAGAAATATATATTTGGTCTTTGTCCCAGTTTCTCCACCCAGAGCTTCTAAAACCTTGAATTTCCTAGTGATGGGGCAATAGGAACATGTTTTGTTATTCATAACAAGCCCCTTTCAAATGCACCTGAGTTTATGCTAATGAGGTGACTCTTGATGGACCCCTAGATAGCTTCAGGATGAAGGCCGGTTGCCAGAGGAATCAACCATGGAATTAGAGAGTTGAAACTATCAGTCCTACCTGGGGACCTTCGGAGAGGGGATAGGGCTGGAGATTGGTGATGCGGTTTGGCTCTGTCCCCACCCAAATATCATATTGAATTGTTCCCATAATTGCTATGCCTCATGGGAGTGATCCTGTAGAAAGCAATTGAATCTTGGGGGCAGTTACCCCCATGCTGCTTTTCTTATGATAAATGAGTGAGTTCTCATAAGATCTGATGGTTTTATAAGGGGCTTCTCCCCCTTTTGCTTGGCACTTCTTCCTACCATCATAAAAGGAAGGACATGTTTGCTTCCCCTTCTGCCATGATTGTATGTATGCTGAGGCCTCCCCAATCATACGGAACTGTGAGTCAATTAAGCCTCTTTCCTTTATAAATTATCCAGTCTCTGACAGTCCTTTATAGTAGCAAGAGAACAGGCTAATACAGTTGGATTCAATCCTCAATGGCCAATGATTTAATCAGTCATTCCTCCATTAAAAAAAAAATCTCTAAACAAGGGGGTTTGGAGATCTCTGGATCTGGTGAATGCAAGGAGGTGCGGGGAGGGTGGCACACCTGGAGAAGGCATGGAGAGCCCGCACTCTCCGCCATACCTTGCCCTAGGCATCTCTTCCATTTGGCTGTTCATGCATTGTATCCCTTATAATAAACCATTAATACTAAGTAAAGTGTTTTCCTGAGTCCTATGAGTCATTCTAGCAAATTGTTGAACCTGCAGAGTGTATTGTGGAAACCCTGTAAATTTATAGCCAATCGTTCAGAAGTACCAGTGACAACCTGGGACTTGTGACTGGCATCTGAAAGTGGGGATGATCTTGTGGGACTAAATCCTTAATTTGTGGGATCTAATGATGACTCTAGGTAGATAATGCCAGCACCGAATTGAATTGTAGGACACCCAGCTGCTGTCTGAGAGTTGAAGTGGCATTGGGAAAAAACATGCATTTAGAGTCAGAAGTGGTGTCAGTAAAAACAACTTAATATTTTGTCTTCCCCTTATGTGTATATCAGACTTTAAAGTCATGATTGTAAGGCCGATAGCCTCGCTGGGAGCCGGATGAGCAGCACCCACCCCCTCCACATCTGATAACACTATTATCAGCAGGCCGGCATTTGTGTTGTCAGGCTGGACATCCTACTTAGCACCTGCCCCCTCCATGCGGGCTCCCCACACCCACTGCTACATTCCAACCCCAGCCCCCACACTCAGCACTAAATCATGTTCTCAGCCCTCCCAAAATTCAAAAATCCCACCAAGGGCCTAACCAATGGCAGTTTGCCAAATCTGGGTCCAGTCTCTCTATGGCCAATAAATTGCCCATGCTTTGTTTCCCCTCTAATCAATCTATTGCCTTCGCCTGCCCACCTGTTGATAGCCCCACTGGGCTACCAATGGCGGCTTGCCAAGTCCAGGTCCAGTCTCTCTATGACCAATGCAGTTGCCTATGCTTTG